>NCTC01003559.1:0-68457 GCA_002319775.1 Fagopyrum tataricum
AACTGCACTGTCGCCGCCCCCGCGCCTGGAAGCCGCCGCTCCTGTGGAAGCCGTGCCACAACGCCTGCGCCTGCGCCGTGCCTGCCTGCGGCTATTGTCACCGCGCCTGCGGCTGAGCCTTCCCGCGCCTGCGGGTTGCCTGTTCCGCCCCTGCGTCTCTCTTGTTACGCAGGTGCGTCTTGTCCCGGGTCTACCTAGAGTTAGGTAGATCCTTTCCTTTCCTAGTATGAGCGGGTTAGTAGCATGCTAGGTACGTGTATGAGGTTAGAATGATGTCGTTTATGCCGGTTATGGCTTTGAGGTTTATGAGTTAGGATATGATCCTTATGGATCCCTTAGGTCTAGGTGTGACCCCTTTGATGGATATGAGTGTGATATATTGTTATGCCTTGTTATTAGGCAGTGTTGTCCTCCTGATTGGAGTGGACCAGGTTGAGAGTTGATCATAGTGAGACTACTATTGAGGTTGAGGTAAGTCCATAGGACTTACTTAGCTACCATCCTTATATTGGATGTATGCATGAGTGGTGTTTGTTATATGCTTTATAGCATGCGATATGGTTCATTACCGACCTATGTTATATATTGACCGCCCATTGTAGTGGCTGTGACAACTTGCCTTTCATCCCGTAGTGGAGTCTGGGAAGTTCTCTGTAGTCTAGTTAGATCTGGTATACGGGAAGGGCACTGACCACTCCTTATGGTATACGGGAAGGTGCGCTGATACCACTCCAGCTAGCTATTGCACACAGAGGCGAGGATTATATACATTCCTCGTGTCACATATTTTCATATGCAGATCTATATACTATTTGATTGATTGAAATTATAAAGATAATAAACCGGGTAAATGTGTGAAAGCATGATGAGGTGTTATGATTCCTGATGTGTGTTTGTGCTCTAGCATCTTCTTATATATGTGTATGGTTAGCTAACGATTTTATACCGTGTTGTAGATCCTTTGCAGGTTAGGAGAGCTGTAGAGTGATCCAGAGGGGTGATCCGCTGAGGGATCCGTACACTGGGGCGATATCGTGGGTTATGGGGTTTTTATGTTGTACGGATATATACTTTGATTTTGTACTCAGCAATTACTCTGTATTACCTTTTGATATATATATATATATATATATATATATATATATATATATATATATATATATATATATATATATATATATATATATATATATATATATATATATCAGTTTTGTGTTTAGTTTTAATCTATCTGTGCCTTGTTGTAAGATTCAGTGAACTTGTTGTCAGGCTAGGGTCAAGATCCATTGTGAGATCCTAGCCCAGTAGCACCTCGAGTCCTACGGATTTGGGGTGTTACAAAGTTGGTATCAGAGCCCAGGTTGACAACAATGGCACTTGCAATCTGCGATAAAGGTCGAATAGATAAATAAACAGAACCCAAAAGGGGTCTGACTTTTCAAAAGGTTTTGATTTTGAAATGAGTATAAATGTTTTGGGATACCGTGTACGTGAGCTATCGCCCTTCTGAAGATCTCCACAGTATATATATATATATATATATATATATATATATAGATATTTTGTTGTGATTTTGATATATATCTATACATATGGCATATATATAACCTTCTAATTAGGTTTACGTCTTCTGCAAATGGTTCAGACTAGAGCCTTACCTGCAGCTAGACGAGGTAGAGGTAGACCCCATCTAGGTAGAGGACGGGGTAGGACTCCTGCTGGCGGTTCACTTGCAGCGGGAGAGATTTACGAGGAGGTTGCTGAGAGTGCCGTTCTTGAGACTGGGAACGGTGCAGCTGAGAGACAAGGGTCATAGAGAGCCTAGTCTAGTGAGTCTGATCGTGTCTCCATGGGAGATCAGAGTTCCGTGCTTATATCAAACGAGTAGAGGAGGCGGCCAGAGCCGGTAGACGTGTCTCAGATTTACAGGCACAAAAGGGACCATCTGAGAGATCCAACGGAGTGACTCAGGTGCCAGCTGTACAGGCACATGCTGTTGAGATTCCTCAAGTTCGAGTGGAGCATCGAGGGCCTAGACCAGATACCTGGTTGAAGGCATTCCACCAGATGGGTGTACCCCCTTTCACTAGGAAGGTGAGGTTAGAGGTTGAGCTCTAGATTGGACATGTGGACTCAGCTCTGGAGTCCATTAGATGTCCAGTGGACAGATAGATCGAGTTGGTGCAGACTGATAACATGATTTATCGACCTGTTGCTCACATGCATTTAGTTAGATTTCCCCTTTCCGCATTCATGTTTTGGCCTTAGTTTGTGCCATTTATGCTTGTTTAGTTCTACTTTGCAAGAATAGATGTCTACACATGCTATTTGTGGCTTTGTAGGTGATTTGGCACATTTTGGAGCTAAAACGATGTATTTGAGGATCAAGCCTCGAAGTGGACACATTGGAGCGAGCTACGTGCACGGGAAAGGCGAGGAATCGAGCTAAAGACGCGAAGAGTCGAGCTAAAGGCGCGAAGGAACGAAGAAGACTGCGTCTCGGACCAAGATGGACCGATCTCGGTCAGACCAGACCGAGATGGTCAAAATCTCGGCCGAGATTTCACATGGCTCGGCCGAGATTCATCTTGGCTCGGCCGAGATTCATCCTGGCTCGGCCGAGATTTCCCTAGATCGGCCGAGATGGCCCGATCTCGGCCGAGATTTCTCGATCTCGGCCGAGATTTCCGAAGTCCTGACGCGTTGAAGGTTCTGTTGCCAAATCTCGGTCCCGACTGACCCGATCTTGGCCGAGATTTCCGACCGAGATTCCTGTTCGCCGTTTTATTTCGTTAATTTGAGGATTCGTTTTAGGGAAGCCCGTTGCGGGATATAAAAGGAAAGTCCTAAATGATTTCCGGGGGGTTCCCGTTTCATTTAAAATTTCGAGCTCCTTTGGAGAGAGTCTCTTCCCCTTTCTTCTCCCTTTGCCCTAGGCCATTGTTGAACTTGTTGAAGCTTGGAGAAACTTTGTGAATATTGGAGAATTTGACGTTTTGCTAATCCTCTATCAATAAAGCTGAGTTTCTTCTTTAATCTCTATTTTAGTTCTTGTTTATGCATAATCTCTTGAATCTCTTGAATCTCTTGAATCTCTTGAATCTCTTGAATTGATTGACTTGATTGGATTGATAATTGCTTCTTCCATTGAATTGCTTGGATTGATGATTGATTCTTCCATTGAATTGAGTGGATTGATGATTGCGTTTGAAATGTCGCTTGTTGGCTAAACTCGTGTGGATCCGAGGTGAATTGGGATTCGTTATTACTCGGACTATGATGGAATTGTGCTTATTGCTTGGTTTTAGTAGCTTTGAAATCCTTTGGTTGGCTTGTTCTTAAACCTAGTTAGAATTCTCTAGCTAGTAACCTAAACCGGAATTGAGACCTACCCGGTAATGTTCCGTTTGGATACTTGAGTGTTCGACCATAGGTAATAGAGGTGGAAATCTCTCTTGGGTTGAGTGTGCCTAGATTCTGTCCTAAGTAGGGTAATACCTGAGACTTACCCGGTAATGGTTTACCTTTCCCTTAGTTCGGAATTTGGTTTGTTTAGAATTTCCTACCTCTCTACCTTGAGACTTACTCGGTAATAGGTAGTTGGTTTGGAACTAGATAGTCTTGAGACTTACCCGGTAATAGACTATCAGTTTAGAAACGTTCTTCCCTGAAGTTTGTAACCATAGATCTTTTGAGAAATTTCCTGAGTCCGTGCGTAATAACGATGACCTTGAATCCTTGGAATCCGCATTTTCTTTATTGATATACTTTCGTTTATCTGTTTTACTTGGTTTTCGATCAAATCTGTTATTTGATTGCGAACTTTACAGAAACCCTCCAAACCTCATTTGATCTTTCTTCCCTTCTTTTCCAACGTCGTTCTTTTATTTTGATTTACGCTATATGTGATCACATCTGCATTCCAAACATTTAGTCCCTGAGTTCGACCTTGGAATACTTACCCTAACTGTAATTGACCCATACACTGTGGGTTCGCTACAGATTCGGTGTTTATTTCTTGTTTATAAATTTAAAACATACCGTGTTTTTACTAACCTGTGAGCTTTTATCATTCTTGATAAAAGTTTACAGGGGCGTGAAAATAGCGAACAAAGACTTTATTCCGGGACTTGGCACAACACTGGTGCAAATTAGTATGGGGTCAGGTTACCAGTTATGACCATATGAGGACTATGATCAGAGAGCGTTTCTTCCCTGCCTCACTGAGGAGGAGAAACTGCGGGATGTTGTGGAGGCTGGGTTTGAGGATGTACCAGTCTCCGAGGCTATCAGGAGGTTCTAGGAGGAGCTGACATTGTTGGGTCCAGCTGCACCTCCTGCAGATCAGCATGTATATTTGTTCTCCCGACAACTGAGGGATGCTACCCGGACTTACATGGCAGGGTTTCACTATGAGAACTTGGTTGATTATCAGGACCGGGCTTATGACTATGAGAGAGAGAGAGCTGGACAGAGGAGAGCTTCTCAGACCGGAGGGTCTGAGAAGAGACAGCGTACTGGGCATACCAGTGTTACTGGTGGTGCTACTAGTGTTTGGCGAGGTCAGAGACGCCAGAGTCACCCCTCATCTGCACCGATTGCAGATAAGGAACGTCAGTGTTTTAACTGTGGTGATCCAGGACATATGAGGCCCGAATGCGCGAGGCCACTAGTGACTTGCTACACCTGTGGTAGGCAGGGTCACAGAGCTGTTTACTGCCGACAGGGCGGAGCTTCATCTCAGCAGGGTTCTTCCCCTGCCAGTGTAGCGGGAGGTGGGCAGAGGCCACCTCAGCAGCAGCAGCCACATGGACTACAGAGGGTCCCAGATCGCCCTACGACTCAAGGATCTGCTCCTGGGCCGAGTAGAGGCAAAGGTCGTGGTGGGAGCACCACTGATACTAGAGGACCACAGGGTCGAGTCTTTGAGCTTAGGAGTGCAGAGGAGCCAGCTGCACCGACTGCTACAGGTACCATTCTGATTCATGGCTTACCTGTTAGAGTCTTATTTGATACTGGTGCTATGCATTCTTTTATTTCTGATGCCTGTGTGGATCGTTTGAGTTTAGATACGACTAAGGAGATACCCTTTAGTATAGGGTTACCTGATGGTAGTAGGGTCAAAGGTACCCGTGAGATTCGTGACTGTCCCATTACTGTGGGGACCCGTGTTTTGCTTGTGGACTTCTTTGTCATGTCATTAGTGCATGAAGAAGTCATTCTAGGTATGGATTGGATGGATAGGCATCATGCAGTCTTAGATGTAGGTAGGAGGACTGTTACCCTCTCTACCGAGTTAGGACAAATAGAGGTTTTCCGAGGTTGGGACCTTGGAAAATCTAGCATGATTATCAGTGCGATACGGGCTGCGAGACTGATTGCACAGGGTTGTGAGGCCTTCTGGTGTTATGCCATGAAGGAGGGGGAGAGTCCATCATTAGAGGATATCCCAGTGGTTTGTGATTTTGTAGATGTATTTGTTGAGCCGTCTAGTTTGCCGCCTCAGAGGAGTGTGGATTAGAGTATTGAGTTAGAGCCTGGTACAAGACCGATCTCGAAGGCCCCATACCGGATGACGCCTGTCGAGATGCTGGAGCTGAAGAAGCAACTCGAGGAGTTGGCTGAGAAGGGCTTCATTCGCCCTAGCGTGTCCCCATGGGGAGCACCTGTCCTCTTCGTATGGAAGAAGGACGGATCGCTGAGATTGTGCATTGATTACAGAGAGCTGAACAAGGTGACCATCAAGAACAAGTATCCATTGCCGCGCATTGATGACTTGTTGGATCAGCTTCAGGGAGCGATTGTATTCTCCAGGATTGACCTGCGTTCAGGGTATCACCAACTGAGGGTGAGAGAGCAGGATGTGCACAGGACAACATTCCGGACCAAATATGGCCACTACGAGTTTATAGTGATGCCATTTGGGCTTACGAATGCCCCAACAGTTTTTATGGAGTTGATGAACAACATCTTCATCGACTTCTTGGAACAGTTTGTGGTGGTATTCATAGATGATATTCTGGTGTACTCTTGTAGCCGAGAGGAGCATGTAGGGCAACTGAGGACTGTGTTGCAGGTTTTACGGGATAGAGAACTTTACGCTAAGTTCTCTAAGTGCGAGTTTTGGATGCCAGAGGTAGCATTCCTGGGTCATGTGGTTTCAGCTGAAGGGATCAAGGTGGATCCAGCGAAGATAGAGGCTGTAGCAGCTTGGACTATACCGATGAACGTCAAGGAAGTACGTAGCTTCCTTGGCCTAGCCGGTTATTACATACGCTTTGTGGAGGAATTTTCTGTGATTGCTCGTCCACTGACGATTTTGCTGAGAAAGACTACCAGATTTGTATGGTCTGATCAGTGTATGCAGAGTTTTGAGGAGCTGAAGAGATGTCTGACTTCTGCTCCCATTTTGGCACAGCTAGAGGGTATAGAGGATTTTGTGGTTTACAGTGATGCATCCAAGCTAGGCTTGGGATGTGTTTTGATGCAGCGTGACAGATTGATTGCCTATGCGTCTCGACAGTTGAAGACGTATGAGGAGAATTACCCGACTCATAATCTGGAGTTGGCAGCGGTAGTTCATGCACTGAAGATTTGAAGACATTACCTGTATGGTGCTACATGTCAGAACTTCACAGACTATAAGAGTCTGAAGTACATTTTCACGCAGCGGGAATTGAATAACCGCCAGCGTAGGTGGCTCGGGCTGATTAAGGACTTTGATATAAAGATTCTGTATCATCCAGGGAAGGCAAACGTTGTCGCCGACGCCTTGAGCAGGAAGACGCCTCGAGAGCAGGCGATTGCGAGATTGACGGTTCAGCATCAGTTACAAAGAGACCTGACCTGGTTAGAGTTGGACATCCAGTTTCCTGATGAGGATGCCTAGCTGCGTACATTAGAGGTTCTTCCTGATCTGTTGGGTGAGATCCAACAGAAGCAGGAGACCTGCCCGACACTGATGAGGATACGAGATAGGATGTCTCGGGATGAGGGAGCACAGTTCCTGCTAGAAGCAGATGGTGTTTTGAGACGCCGCGGTCGCGTCTGTTTACTTGCTGATACAAAGGATTTTATAGGAGGCTCACTGTACACCTTACACTGTACATCCAGTTACGAGTAAGATATATTAGGATTTGAGACGTTCCTATTGGTGGGGAGGGCTGAAGTCCGATGTGGCCAGATTTGTAGCGTAGTGTGCGACCTGTCAGCAGGTCAAGATAGAGCATAGCAGACCTGGAGGTGAGCTCCATCCACTTCCTATTCCACAGAGGAAGTGGGAGGACGTCACCATGGACTTTGTGACTGGGCTGAGACTAAGCCGGAGTTTTGATGCTATCTGGGTTATAGTGGACATATTGACGAAGACGGCACGTTTCATTCCTATTCGGGAGACGTGGCCGGTGAGCAGATTAGCTGAGGAGTACACTAGGTAGATAGTGAGACTCCATGGTGTAACGAGGACGATCGTCTCAAATAGAGATGCACGATTTACCTCGAGGTTTTGGTAGCAGATTCAAATTGCCCTGGGGACGAGTTTGCATTTCACGACTGCGTTTCATCCTCAGACAGATGGTCAGTCATAGAGGACCATTCAGACCTTGGAGGATATGTTGCGAGCTTGTGTGTTGGATTGGGGACAAGTGTGGACGGATCATCTCCCACTTGTTGAGTTCTCATAGAACAACAGTTGGCATGCATCTATTGGGATGGCCCCATATGAGGCACTGTATGGGCAGAGATGTCGTACTCCATTATGTTGGGATGAGCAGAGCAGTGTTAGTGGTTTGACACTTGATCAGATTCAGGATGATGTGCCTCGAGTAGCACTGATTAGAGAGCGGATGCTGACTGTGCAGAGCCGTCAGAAGTCTTATGCTGATAGGAGGCGTAGACCTCTAGAGTTCAGAGTTGANCCAAACTTATTATGTGAAGTACTCTTTCACTTAATGTGAAGTAAAAGTTAATGGAAATATAGGCGGCAAAGTCGTCCCATCTCGTGTATTCAACAAGATGACCCTTTATCCCTTGTTTGTTATATTTGTAGATGTTCTCTCGCAACTCATGCATACCAATATCTCACATAAAACCCTATCGGGAATAAAGGTGTCCACGGCTCCACGAATCTCACATCTCTTAATTGCGGACGAGAACTTAGCTTATTGTTTGCTAAATCTACCAAATTTGAATGTGCATCCATCCTTACAATAATCAAGCATCTAAACAAAAGATCTATTGCTAGAAATCCAAAGTTACTTTCAAAAAAAAACTATTCTTGTGTATATCAGAATAAGGTTAGCCTCTTCCATGGGTATGATTTGTGAAACTTGTATAACGTCATACAAAGTACCTTGACATGCCATCTTCGTTGGAAAGATCAAAGAAAATAACTTTTTGTGGATTAAAAGATATAGTATACAAGAAGTGTTGGGTTATGGAGCCTAATGGACCGTGTAAGTTTTGGCTTAGTCGTATTAGGGTTGTTTTTTTTAATCCTAGTATAATTTTATCTTTTTAAGGGTTTATTATAATCCTAGTAGGATTCTATCCTGTAAGGGTTTAATCTAACTCTAGTAGGATTAGAATTAGGATTATAACTTCATATATACCTACGTTGGTTATTGTAATTGTCATCACAAAAATCACAAAACATAGTGCAAAACCTTGGATTGGTAGTGCCCTCAAATGTAGTCATGTATTCGTGGAAAACTCAATAACCAATTATTGTGTCTAATTTATCTCTTGATTGCATTATAATCCTAACAACTCGTATTAGAGCTAGGTTCTTGCAATCGCGATGGGAGACGGAAATCACCGGGAGAGAAATTCTATGAGACGGATTACGAGTTCTAGAAGATGTAGATAGAAGATTACTTGTACGGTGAATATATGTATCAACCTCTAAAGGAAAAACTAAAGGATATGAATGATGACGACGGGAAGTTGTTGGATAAAAAAGCGATGAGTGCGAAACGTTTATCGTTGTCCAGGAATGTTGTGCACCATACGATCAATTCAAAGATGAAGAAGGAGATGTTAGAAACCTTATTGTTATGTATGAGAAACCTTGTGCAATAAACAAGGTTCACCTTATACGGAGTTTGTTTAACCTACGGCGGCGGTGGCAGTGGTAGTAAGGGTGAAAAATGGAGAGGGAGGGCATCAATGCATCATAATCATCTCAACTGACAATAGTTATGTTATCACGAAGACAAACTTACACAACTCTCGCATCTTGTAGGATATGAAAGAATATTTTCACACATTTCTCACATCTTGCAAATAACACCCTAGGAACAAGTAGAATAAAAGAATGTAATATGCGCAACTCTCGCCAATATACAATATCTATTTGAGAAGATAAGGGAAGATGATAGAAAGTTAGATCTTTCAATTTGATGTGGATGTAAAGTCAGTCGACTTGACCAACACCAAGGATCAACTTAACCTAGTGAAAAAGCAATGTCCGGAAGATGTGATCATGTTCTCATAAAGAGAGATCGGTCACTTGACCGAGGGGGTCGATCAACTCCACTGATGATAAAAAATCGAGCATTCTTCATTTCTTTGACTCTCGGTTCTCAATCATTTCAGTCTTGACTTGGACTTTCTTGATCGCAGAGAGAATCTCGGTTTATTGTAGAAATTCTTCCGAGCATAGCTCCACTTTAGCTCTAGAAGGACTAGAATGTCTTCAATATCATGAAAACACAAGTAGATCTCCAAACGACAAAGTGAAGAAAATGTACCGATGCTACCATCTCGACTGAACTCTGGATTAGCCTTAATGTGGTATTAATGAACTCTGAGAGGATATTATTGGTGCTAAAATGGATGTTATCAACTAACGCGGATGCTAGAATGATTGTGGAAAAAGACTTTAAAATGGATATTATAAATTAACACCGATGCTACCATCTCGACAAAACTCTATACTAACCTCATTGTAGTTTTAAAGGAGTTTTGATGGGGAGATTATTGGTGCTACGGTCTCTCATTTTTAAGGAGTTGTAAGCCCACTAGAAGTAGAACTTAGAGCAATATATATGGCGATACAAGAAGCAATAAACCGCAGTTTCAACAACATCATCGAATCGGACTCCAAGGTTGTTGTTGATCATACATCCATTAGAATTGCTTAAACATCACATTGTGGTCTTCTATTAGATTAAATTAAAATAAATTAATTCCTCATATAGTTAGTAATTGTTCGTTTAAGTTTATTCCACGTAATTGTAACACAACTACACACCTACTTGATAGGGCACATGTAAGAGCCTTAGTCTTTTGGACCGAGTTTGCCTTAGCCGAGATTTGGCTTTAGCCGAGTTTACCTTAGCCGCCCCCGCGGGCTTGTGTGCCGCCCCAGCGGGTTCCCACTCCCGCGGCCCAGGGAACCGCCCGTGCGGTTTCCGACGGCTGCATCCGATTTTGTTGACCATTTGACCCGTGCTTTACCCTTTCTTTCCTTAACTAATTTCTTTGCTTTGGCTTGCTGAGCATCTTCATTCCCTTTCCCAACTGCCTTCACGTCCTTCTTTCTTCCTTCTCCTTCCTTCTTGATCTTGTGCTTGGTTTCCTCTTGGTTTGGAAGAGGTTTTGTGCGGCCTTGTGAGGTTGATGTTGTATGATGTTGTTGCTGAGCTTGGGAGCCAGTTGAGCAGTGTTGGTGATCTTTTCCTGGCCTAGGACCACAAGTGTGGTAAGCTTCTTGCTTCTCCTTATTTTCTTCTTTCTTGTTCTTCTTCCCTAGCTTAGGATTAGATGAATGGATCATAGATTGATGTTGGAATATGTATGTATATGTATGTACTTGGTGTGGAATGGAGAAGACGTGATTTGATCACGTGAAGAGCCGAAGAAGAGGGATCGCATTCTGCATTGTCGCCGCCCCCGCGCCTGGAAGCCGCCGCCCCTGCGGAAGTCGTGCCGTAGCGCCCGCACCGTGCCTGCGTTGCCTGCGGCCATTGTCACCGCGCCTGCGGCTGAGCCTTGCCGCGCCTTCGGTTGCTTGTTTCGCCCCTGCGTCTCTCCTTGTTACGCAGTGCGTCTTGTCCCGGGTCTACCTAGAGTTAGGTAGATCCTTTCCTTTCCTAGTATGAGCGGGTTAGTAGCATGCTAGGTACGTGTATGAGGATAGAATGATGAGGATGTGATATATCTTATTCCAGTTATGGCTTTGAGGTTTATGAGTTAGGATATGATCCTTATGGATCCCTTGGGTCTAGGTGTGACCCTTTGATGGATATGAGTGTGATATATTGTTATGCCTTGTTATTAGGCAGTGTTGCCCTCTAGTTGGAGTGGACTGTGTTTGAGAACGTGGTTGAGACTACTACTGAGGTTGAGGTAAGTCATAGGACTTACTTAGCTACCATCCTTATATTGGATGTATGCATGAGTGGTGTTTGTTATATGCTTTATAGCATGCGAAATGGTTCATTACCGACCTATGTTATATTGACCGCCCATTGTAGTGGCTGTGAAAACTTACCTTTCATCCCGTAGTGTGAGTCTGGGAAGTTCTCTATAAGCTAGTTATATCTGTATACGGGAAGGCATTGACCACTCCTTATGGTATACGGGAAGGTGCGCTGATACCACTCCAGCTAGCTATTGCACGCAGAGGCGAGGATTATATACATTCCTCGTGTCACATATTTCATATGCAGATCTATATACTATTTGAGTGATTGACGTTATAAAGATAATAAACCGGGTAAATGTGTGAAAGCATGTTGATGTGTTATAATTCTTGATGTGTGTTTGTGCTCTAGCATCTTCTTGTATATGTGTATGTGTTGTAGATCCTTTGCAGGTTAGGAGAGCTGCAGAGTGATCCAGAGGGTGATCTACTGAGGGCTCCGTACACTGGGGCGATATCGTGGGATATGGGATATTTATGTTGTACGGATTTATATTTTGACTTTGTACTCAGCAGTTACTCTGTATTACCTTTTTGATATGTGTATATATATATATATCAGTTTTATGTTTTGTTTTAATCTATTTGTGCCTTGTTGTAAGATTCAGTGAACTTGTTGTCAGGCTAGGGTCAGGATCCATTGTGAGATCCTAGCCTAGTAGCACCTCGAGTCCTACGGATTTGGGGTGTTACAAAGTTGGTATCAGAGCCCAGGTTGACAACAATGGCACTAATGATAAAGTTGACCCGATCTTTTAATCTTGAACAATGATTGTGAAGGATCCCGAAAAGGAAAGAGCACTAATAACACACAACTTGGAATTTGAAGAAGCAGAGTTTTGATTGTTTTGAGAAAGTGGTTTTAAGTTGTCTCGATTTATCAATACTCGTACTTGTGGTGAGTTCCTATCATGCCCTCTAGAAATCCAAGATCTTCGATAAGATCAGAGATAAGATCCTAGTGGCTAAACTAACAAGTCTTATAATTATGATGTCCAAGAATTTGATTTGAAATAAATTATCCATTATATATATATGATAATAGGGGTCCAGTGATCTCGATAGTTAGGCATCCAGTAATCTGGCGATAAAGGTCGAATAGATAAATAAACAGAACCCGAAAGGGTCTGACTTTTCAAAATGTTTTGGTTTTGAAATGAGTACAAATGTTTTGGGATATCGTGTACGTGAGCATCGCCCTCTGAAGATCTCGACAGTATAGATATATATAGATATTCTGTTGTGATTGATTTGATATATATCTATACATATGGCATATATATAGCCTTCTAAGTTAGGTTTACGTCTTCTGCAGATGGTTCAGACTAGAGCCTTACCTGCAGCTAGACGAGGTAGAGGTAGACCCCCTCTAGGTAGAGGACGGGTAGGACTCCTGCTGGCGGTTCACATGCAGCGGGAGAGATTCACGAGGAGGTTGCTGAGAGTGCCGTTCCTGAGACTGGGAACGGTGCAGCTGAGAGACAGGGGTCACAGAGAGCCCAGTCTAGTGATCTGATCGTGTCTCCATGGGGGGATCAGAGTTCCGTGCTTATATCAGACGAGTAGAGGAGGCTGCCAGAGCCGGTAGACGTGCCCAGATTTACAGGCACAAGAGGGACCATCTGAGAGATCCCATGGAGTGACTCAGGTGCCAGCTGTACGGGCACATGCTGTTGAGATTCCTCAGGTTCGAGAGGAGCATAGAGGGCCTAGACCAGATACCTGGTTGAAGGCATTCCATCAGATGGGTGTACCCCCTTTCACTGGGAAGGTGGGGTTAGAGGTTGAGCTGTGGATTGGACATGTGGACTCAGCTCTGGAGTCCATTAGATGTCCAGTGGACAGACAGATCGAGTTGGTGCAGACTTTATTCGGGATTTGGCACAGCACTGGTGGAGGTCTGTACGGGGTCAGGTTAGTAGTTATGATCAGATGAGGACTGATTAGAGAGCGTTTCTGCCCTGCCTCACTGAGGAGGGAGAAACTGCGGGATTTTGTGGAGGCTGGATTTGAGGATGTACCAGTCTCAGAGGCTATCAGGAGGTTTCAGGAGGAGCTGGCATTGCTGGGTCCAGCTGCACCTCCTGCAGATCAGCATGTATATCTCTTTTCCCGACGACTGAGGGATACTACCCGGACCTATATGGCGGGTTTCATTGTGAGTCTCTGATGGATTATCAGGACAGAGCTTCCGACTATGAGAGGGAGCGAGCTGGACAGAGGAGAGCTTCTCAGACCGGAGGGTCTGAGAAGAGACAGCGTACGGGCAGACCAGTGGTACTGGTGGTGCTGCTAGTGTTTGGCGAGGTCAGAGACGCCAGAGTCACCCTCATCTGCAGTTGCAGATAAGGGACGTCAGTGTTTTAACTGTGGTGATCCAGGACATATGAGGCCAGAGTGCACGAGGCCACTAGTGACTTGCTACACCTGTGGTAGGCAGGGTCACAGAGCTGTTTACTGCCGACAGGGCGGAGCTTCATCTCAGCAGGGTTCTTCCCCTGCCAGTGTAGCGGGAGGTGGGCAGAGGCCACCTCAGCAGCAGCAGACACAGGGACACAGAGGGTCCCAGATCGCCCTACGACTCAGGGATCTGCTCCTGGGCCGAGTAGAGGCAGAGGTCGTGGTGGGAGCACCACTGATACCAGAGGACCACAGGGTCGAGTTTTGAAGGAGTGCAGAGGAGCCAGCTGCACCGACTGCTACAGGTGCAGAGGAGCCAGCTTGCTACAGGTACCATTCTGATTCATGGTTTACCTGTTAGAGTCTTATTTGATACTGGTGCTACGCATTCTTTTATTTCTGATGCCTGTGTAGAGCGTTTGAGTTTAGATACGTTGAGGGATGCCCTTTATTATAGGGTTACCCGATGGTGGTAGGGTCAGAGGTACCCGTGAGATTCATGTGTCCCATTTCTGTAGGGACTCGTGTGTTACTAGTTGACTTCTTTGTCATGCCATTAGAGCATGAAGAAGTCATTCTAGGTATGGATTGGATGGATAGACATTCTGCAGTCTTAGATGTAGGTAGGAGGACTGTTACCCTCTCCACCGAGTTAGGTCAGATAGAGGTTTTCCGAGGTTGGGACCTTGGAAAGACAGGCATTTATCAGTGCGATACGGGCAGCTAGACTGATTGCACAGGGTTGTGAGGCCTTCTGGTGTTATGCCATGAAGGAGGGGGAGAGTCCAGCATTAGAGGATATCCCAGTTGTCTGTGATTTTGCAGATGTATTTGCTGAGCCGTCCAGTTTGCCGCCTCAGAGGAGTGTGGATTTCAGTATTGAGTTAGAGCCTGGTACGAGACCGATCTCGAAGGCCCCATACCGGATGGCGCCTGTCGAGATGCTGGAGCTGAAGAAGCAACTTGAGGAGTTGGCTGAGAAGGGCTTCATTCGCCCTAGCGTGTCCCCATGGGGAGCACCTGTCCTCTTCGTACGGAAGAAGGACGGATCACTGAGATTATGCATTGATTACAGAGAGCTGAACAAGGTGACCATCAAGAACAAGTATCCATGCCTCGTATTGATGATTTGTTAGATCAGCTTCAGGGAGCGACTGTGTTTTCCAGGATTGACCTGCGCTCAGGATATCACCAGCTGAGGGTGAGAGAGCAGGATGTGCACAGGACAACATTCCGGACCAGATATGGCCACTACGAGTTTGTAGTGATGCCATTTGGGCTTACGAATGCCCCAACAGTTTTTATGGAGTTGATGAACAGCATCTTCATCGACTTCCTGGATCAGTTTGTGGTGGTCTTCATAGATGACATTCTGGTGTACTCTCGCAGCAGAGAGGAGCATGCAGGACAGCTGAGGACTGTATTGCAGGTTTTACGGGATAGAGAACTTTATGCTAAGTTCTCTAAGTGTGAGTTCTGGATGCCAGAGGTAGCATTCCTGGGTCATGTTGTTCAGCTGAAGGGATCAAGGTGGATCCGGCAAGATTGAGGCAGTAGCAACTTGGACTACACCGACGAACGTCAAGGAAGTACGTAGCTTCCTTGGCCTAGCCGGTTATTACAGACGCTTTGTGGAGGGATTTTCTGTGATTGCCGTCCACTGACGAGTTACTGAGGAAGACTACCAGATTTGTATGGTCTGATCAGTGTATGCAGAGTTTTGAGGAGCTGAAGAGACGTCTGACTTCTGCTCCTATTTTGGCACAGCCAGAGGGTACAGAGGATTTTGTGGTTTACAGTGATGCATCCAAGCTAGGCTTGGGATGTGTGTTGATGCAGCGAGGCAGAGTGATTGCTTATGCGTCTCGACAGCTGAAGACGTATGAGGAGAACTACCCGACTCATGATCTGGAGTTGGCAGCGGTAGTTCATGCACTGAAGATCTGGAGACATTACCTGTATGGTGCTACATGTCAGATCTTCACAGACCATAAGAGTCTGAAGTACATTTTCACGCAGCGGGAATTGAATAACCGCCAGCGTAGGTGGCTCGAGCTGATAAAGGACTTTGATTTAGAGATTCTGTACCATCCAGGGAAGGCGAACGTTGTCGCCGACGCCTTGAGCAGGAAGACGCCTCGAGAGAAGGCGATTGCGAGATTGACAGTTCAACATCAGTTACAAAGAGACCTGATCTGGTTAGAGTTGGACATCCAGTTTCCTGATGAGGATGCCCAGCTGCGTACTTTAGAGGTTCTTCCTGATCTGTTGGGTGAGATCCAACAGAAGCAGGAGACCTGCCCGACACTGATGAGGATACGAGATAGGATGTCTCGGGATGAGGCACCACAGTTCCTGCTAGGAGCAGATGGAGTATTGAGGCGCCGCGGTCGCGTCTGTGTACCTGCTGATACAGAGGATTTTACAGGAGGCTCACTGTACACCTTACTCTGTACACCCAGGTACGAGTAAGATGTATGAGGACTTGAGACGTTCATATTGGTGGGGAGGGCTGAAGTCCGATGTGGCCAGATTTGTGGCATAGTGTGCGACCTGTCAACAGGTCAAGATAGAGCATAGCAGACCTGGAGGTGAGCTCCATCCACTTCCTGTTCCACAGAGGAAGTGGGAGGACGTCACCATGGACTTTGTGACTGGGCTGAGACTGAGCCGGAGTTTTGATGCTATCTGGGTTATAGTGGACATATTGACGAAGACGGCACGTTTCATTCCTATTCGGGAGACGTGGCCGGTGAGCAGATTAGCTGAGGAGTACACTAGGCAGATAGTGAGACTCCATGGTGTTACGAGGACGATCGTCTCAAACAGAGATGGACGATTTACCTCGAGGTTTTGGCAGCAGATTCAAATTGCCCTGGGGACGAGTTTGCATTTCACGACTGCGTTCCATCCTCAGACAGATGGTCAGTCATAGAGGACCATTCAGACCTTGGAGGATATGCTGCGAGCTTGTGTGTTGGATTGGGGACAAGTGTGGACGGATCATCTCCCACTTGTTGAGTTCTCATAGAACAACAGCTGGCATGCATCTATTGGGATGGCCCCATATGAGGCACTGTATGGGCAGAGATGTCGTACTCCATTATGCTGGGATGAGCAGAGCAGTGTTAGTGGTTTGACACCTGATCAGATTCAGGATGATGTGGCTCGAGTAGCACTGATTAGAGAGCGGATGCTGACTGTACAGAGCCGTCAGAAGTCTTATGCTGATAGGAGGCGTAGACCTCTAGAGTTCAGAGTTGGAGCCCATGTGTGGCTGAGAGTGTCTCCGACACGAGGTGTTAGACATTTTGGCATTAAGGGGAAGTTGAGTCCCCGATATGTCGGACCGTTTGAGATTCTGGATCGGGTTGGGAGCGCAGAATACAGATTAGCCTTGCCTCCGAGATTAGAGGGTGTTCACCCTGTATTTCACGAGTCTCAGCTGAGGGAGTACATACCAGATTCGAGACACATCGTGAGTTATGATGATTTGGTGGTCGAGCCGGACCACACTTTTGTTGAGCACCCTATTGCAGTCCTAGAACGAGGTATGAGACGCTTGCGTTCGAAGGACATTCCTATGTTGAGGATACAGTGGTCGAGACGAGGACCTGATGAGGCTACATGGGAGACTGAGGATAGTATCCAAAGGAACTATCCAGAGTTCTATGCTGAGTTAGATTCACTAGTAGGATCACCGAGTAGATCTTAGTACTATCTTGGTGAGTGTTATGTGCTTATATGCTTATATGCTATGATGTGTTTATTTTCATACTAGATTTGATGTGATATATGATCTTATTAGATCTTGTTGTGCTAGTATTATTATTTTTTATAGCTGGATATGGCTCTTTCCTCCATGCTATTGTGATACGATTAGGATTCAGCTGGAGATGGTTATTCCTCCATGCTATTTTGATGGACATAGTGTTGCTGAAGATGTTTTATCGCCATGCCTTTCTGTTATGAGTATGATACGGCTAGAGATGTGATTCCTCTATGCCTTGTGATGTGTTTATGGTTTAGCTAGAGAGAGTTGTATCTCGGCATGTGAGTCCAAGTGGTTTGAGGATTTTACAAGCTTCGGGACGAAACCTTTTTTTAGGGGGGTGAGGTGTAAGAGCCTTAGTCTTTTGGACCGAGTTTGACCTAAGCCGCCCCCACGGGCTTGTGTGCTGCCCCAGCGGGTTCCCGCTCCCGCGGACTAGGGAACCGCCCCTGCGGTTTCTTGCGGCTGCAGCCGGTTTTGTTGAACTCTTGACCGTGCTTTACCCTCTTTTCCTTACTTTCTTCTTACCTTGCTAAGGAAGGGTTTCACCTTCATTTCCTGTTCTAGACCTCCTACGTCCTTCTTGCGTCTCCTTCTTCCTCTTTGATCTTGTGTGTGAGTGTTCTTGAGTTTGGAAGTGTTTTGATTGTGAGGATGATGATGTTGAATGCTGTGATGAGCTTGAGAGCTAGCTGTGTTGGGTGTTGATCTTCTGTGCAACATAGGACCACAAGTGTGGTAAGTCTTCTTCTTCTTCTACTTCTCTTCTTCTTTGATTCCATCTCCCTTAGCTTAGGATTAGATGAATTGGATATAGATTGATGTTGGAATGTGTATGTATATGTATGTGCTTGGTTTTGGATGAGAGAAGACGTGATTTGATCACGTGAAGAGCCGAAGAGGAATCGCGGGATCACATTCTGCACTGTCGCCGCCCCCGCATTTGGAAGCCGCCGCCTCTGCGGAAGCCGTGCCACAGCGCCTGCGCCGTGCCTGCGGCCATTGTCACCGCACCTGCGGCTGAGCCTTCCCGCGCCTGTGGGTTTCCTGTTCCGCCCCTGCGTCTCTCTTGTTACGCAGGTGCGTCTTGTCCCGGGTCTACCTAGAGTTAGGTTGATCCTTTCCTTTCCTAGTATGAGCGAGTTAGTAACATGTTAGGTACATGTATGAGGTTAGAATGATGATGAGTATGATATCGTTTATGCCGGTTTTGGCTTTTAGGTTTATGAGTTAGGATATGATCCTTATGGATCCCTTGGGTCTAGGTGTGACCGCTTTGATGGATATGAGTGTGATATATTGTTATGCCTTGTTATTAGGCACTGTTGTCCTCCAGATTGGAGTGGACCAGGTTAAGAGTTGATCGTAGTGAGACTACTATTGATGTTGAGGTAAGTCCATAGGACTTACTTAGCTGCCATCCTTATATTGGATGTATGCATGAGTGGTGTTTGTTATATGCTTTATAACATGCGATATGGTTCATTACCGACCTATGTTATATTGACCGCCCATTGTAGTGGCTGTGACAACTTGCCTTTCATCCCGTAGTGGAGTCTTGGAAGTTCTCTGTTGTCTAGTTAGATCTGGTATAAGGGAAGGGCATTGACCACTCCTTATGGTATACGGGAAGATGCGCTGATATCACTCCAGCTAGCTATTGCAGGCAGAGGCGAGGATTATATACATTCCTCGTGTCACATATTTTCATATGCAGATCTATATACTATTTGATTGATTGACGTTATAAAGATAATAAACCGGGTAAATGTGTGAAAGCATGATGAGGTGTTACGATTCCTGATGTGTGTTTGTGCTCTAGCATCTTCTTATATATGTGTATGGTTAGCTAACGGTTTTATACCGTGTTGTAGATCCTTTGCAGGTTAGGAGAGCTGCAGAGTGATCAAGAGGGGTGATCTGCTGAGGGCTCCGTACACTGGGGCGATATCGTGGGATATGGGATGTTTATGTTGTACGGATTATATTTTGACTTTGTACTCAGCAGTACTCTGTATTACCTTTTTGATATGTATATATATTATTTTTATGTTTTGTTTTAATCTATCTGTGCCTTGTTGTAAGATTCAGTGAACTTGTTGTCAGGCTAGGGTCAGGATCCATTGTGAGATCCTAGCCCAGTAGCACTTCGAGTCCTACGGATTCGGGGTGTTACAAAGTTGGTATTAGAGCCTAGATTGACAACAATGGCACTTGTAATCTGCGATAAAGGTCGAATAGATAAATAAACAGAACCCGAAAAAGGGGTCTGACTTTTCAAATATATATATATATATCAGTTTTGTGTTTTGTTTTAATCTATATGTGCCTTGTTGTAAGATTCAGTGAACTTGTTGTTAGGCTAGGGTAAGGATCCATTGTGAGATCCTAGCCCAGTAACACCTCGAGTCCTACGGATTTGGGGTGTTACAGTGGCGGGGGGCCGGCTGGGTCCGGCAGTGGTGTGGGGCCGCGGTGGTGGTCTTGGACGGTGGTGGGTGGCGTTGGGGCGTGAGGCTGGCGGAGGAAGGGGTTCCGTCGCCGGAATTATTTTTTTTGTAGTGCAGCGGCTGCTGCGGGATAGGTGATGGTGATTCAAGGGTGGCCCGTGGCTAAAAAGGTCGTTCTAGGTTGGTTTTCCCACTAATTAGCGCTAATAGGTTTGCACGGATTGAATCAAGGGTATGGCAAGGAAAAGATTGAAACTTTGGTTGAGTTATGGTGAGATAATTCAGGCCACAATTAATCTTTTTCAAGTAATTGAAATTAGATTGTGAAAGCAGTGTGTCAACGAGAATAGATTACTAACCGTTGCTCCTCCATCCCTAATCGCTTGTTTTTGTTGAAACCTTCTTGACAAGTGTTGAAAGCTTCAATTTTTCTTCTTTTGATGACGCGGTTGGTGTTGATGAACCTTAGCTCTGATACCAATTTGATACGGGGTAACCCGTGAAGATGCCCGATCTTTCAACACCAAGAACGTAGGATAGAGAAGAGATGGAATAGGCGTGGAAATGAATGAAAAACGTGGATATGGTGCAGGAATGATCCGATGGTTTGAGGATGGATCGTGCTGGATAGACGGGTTGAATCTTCTCTTCGCAAGTCGACTCTTTCGCTATAATCCTATACGTAAGGGAAAGAACGAGATTGTTCCCAAAAGCACAAGAAGTTGTTTGGCGATCGAAGAGATATCGATCCAAGCTTCGCACTGGGATGGACGACTCTCCTAACTACCAAACTAGGGTTGGACGTGCTTCTCACCCGTCCAAGGTTTGAATAAGCTTCGCACCTATTCAAGTCTCGAATCACACGAGAGGAAATACTGAAAAGTATTCGAAATGTATATAAAAGTCTGAATATCTAAAACACACATCCAGCTTGACCTTATATAGGCAAGATGGGACGTCCAACATATCTAACACGGGCCTTGGGCTAGATATAAAATCGAGCCCAAGATAATTAAAAGAAAGGAAATAAAATACGAAAAGATAAGATCAAATCTTTAAGAGATAAGATCTTCTAACAAACGGATAAGATCAAATCTTTAAGAGATATGACCTTCTAGAAGAAATAAAATAACAATTAAAATAAAACAAAACCCAATATTAAAATTGTCTAAATATGGGTTGAAAATAAAATAAGAAACTAGGCCTAATTTAATTGCTTAAATTAGCCCGAGATTTGGAAAGTAATCTTGATCTTCCTTCTTTAGTTCTTCCTCCAAGAAATCGACCCAATCTTTCTCATTTTCACGTGGACATGGCCAAACAGACTCTCGATCCTATCCATCTTCATTTCCTTACGACTCACTATCAAATCTAGTTGACTTAGGCCTTCTATCACGACCGGTCTGAGAATCAGTATCATACCATGTAGAATTACTAGCTCGCTCATAGCTGGTATCATGGCAGCCCAATGTCACACTTTGATCATCGCTTTCCTCCGTCTCTTTCTCTGATTCTAACCCTTCCTCATCCTCAAGTCGTCTCTTCTTTACAAGTCTCTTCATTCTACATGTTTAGATTAAGCTTCCGGATGCTCCTGCATCACATATGGTTTGAATGGATTTAAAATCATATGCGTAGTCGGGAATGTGGGAAAAAGACACTGCCTTCCACTTCTCAACGTGACTCCTTGTAAGTAATAGTTCTCTCTCTAACTCTTAAGATTCATAGTAATCTGTTTAGTGTTGATCACTACTACTATAGGTAGTAGAGATGTATGAGGAAGAATATTTTCGAATGTTCTCGTACATCAAAGATAAAAAAAAAAGGGCAACGTGGAACAATTTGGTTAAGAGACAAGGAACTCACAGTGAATCTGCAAGTATGATAGTTAAAGAACCATGTGCTAGAAGAACACGAGAGGACTATGTTGATAGTATGAGGTCGAGATCAAGTGCTTCAACCAATCAAGTTGCACGTGATGAGCATATGCAAGGGATGAATTCTACTACCATGAAAAGAGTTATATCCAGTATAGTGCAGATGTAATTGTTGTAGCAACGAGTAATGCATTGCGTTAAGGAATGAAGCTATGGGAGACTCCAACTGCCGTACCCCGAATACACATGTGAATCATTATGTGGAACACAAGGGACATGAACTGAGTTCAAAGAAGTGGTTAAAAGCATGACGAAGAAGGGAAGTTCTCAACTCCAAAGGAAGCTATGGCATGGAAGTAAATGGGTGGTTGACCACATGGAAATGGTCTATGAAGAGATCAAAGTAGATGAGGAATACAAAGTGAGTTTGGCAGGGAATTTTATGCAAGAGGTAGTTATGAGTTGTTGGATCAGGAACCACAACAACATCTTTTGATTTTGATGCATTCAAGTAGTGGACTTTAACACACTTTTGCCCAACAATAGCTCGGGATATCTTGTTGAGTGCCTTTATAGAAGCTCCTAAAGAAGATGCCCCAATAATGAAAGTAATCGATAAGTCCCATAGATAATGCAATTTGTTGGGAGATAGAGCTCCACTAGAAAATTAGTTGGTTCACTTCTTGTCAATCGGCTGAAGGGACATCTTCGTCACATGATCGAACCTTTTTAGGAATGACCACAACTAGATTATTAAGAAAATGCTTGGAGGCTTGAAGCTATGCATCCTTATAAAAGGGAAATGGACTCGGATTAGATGTTTTTGAAGGTATACCATATGTGATGAAGTTAAGTAACGGTAATAGGGAACGGTGAGCTAAGGAAAATTCATTAATACCCTTTAAGGTTAGGCCAAGTAGATTGTTCAACGGATTTCCTTATAACCAGATTAGGTAGTGATGATGTAATCCTAGGAATGTATTGGGTGATCAAGTATAAGGATAAGATAGATGCGTAAAAGCTATCTCACTCCCCTAACGGGCCAAAAGTAGGGCAATACAGTAATGTTGTTATCCAATGATGGTATTTTCCGTGCGTTCAAAGGACGTGATTTCCAAGAACCAGTAGTGGTGATCTCGGCGATGAAAGCATGTAAGCTGATAAGGAAAGGATGTGAAACATATATATGCTATGCATTGGAGAAAGAAGGAAAGATCCAATTAAAAGACATTCCAGTTGCAGGCGAATTTAAGGATGTCGTTTTAAGATGCATTACTACACCTACAAGACAAGTTGACTTTAGAATTGATATAGAGGCTGGAACTAGACCAATTTCTAAATCTCCTTATAGAATGACACCCGTGGAAATGCTTGAGTTGAAGAAGCAACTAGAAGAATTGACGGATAAAGAATTTATTCGGCCAAGTGTATCACCTTGGAGAGCACCAATGTTTCTATGGAAGGACAAGTGTCAAGCAAGCTTTGAAGAGATAAAGAAGAGATTGACTACTGCACCTGTGTTAGCTCAGCCGAATGGAACTCTAGGATTCATTGTTTATAGTGATGCTTCCAAAATGAGTTTGAGGTGTGTTTTGATGCAGAATGACAGATTCATAACCTATGCATTAAGATAGTTGAGGCAACATGAGAAAAAAATATCTAACGCACGACTTGAAGTTTGCAACAGTAGTTCACGTACTAAAGATTTGGCGACATTATTTGATTGGAACCACATGTAAGATAATGATAGACCACAAGAGCCTAAAGCACATATTCACTCAAAAAGAGTTGAAAATGAGACAAAGAAGATGGTTGGAGCCGATAAAGGATTATGACCTAGAGATATTATATCATCTTGGTAAGGCTAACATGGTGGCTGATGCTTTGAGCAGAAAGTCGGTTCAAGAAAAAGTGATCGCCCGACTAACTGCACAAGTTGAAATACAAAAAGATATGATTTGTAGTGGGATTGAAATATGGGTTCAGAAAGACCAATGGTATTTGTGTACCTTGGAGATAGTGCCTAGTTGGTTGGAAGAAATTCTGCAAATGCAACTAAGTTGTTCTGACTTGACCAAAACAAGGTCACTAATCGAGAGTGGTGAACCTTCAGATTTCCATATCGATGCGGATAATATAATCAGATATCAAGGAAGGGTATGTGTGTCCTCAAGATGATGAGATCAGAAGAAGATTTTTTTTGAAGCTCATGCAACACCATATTCCATACATCCAAGATCGAATAAGATCTATCAGGATATTATACCCTGCTTTTGGTGGCAAGGTATGAAGAAGTATATTGCTTAGTTCGTGTCACGATGTTAGACATGTCAACAAGTTACGATTGAACACCAAATGCCAGGAGTAAAACTCCAATCATTGGAGATACTAGAGTTGAAATGAGAGCACATCACCATAGATTCATCACCAACCTACGTAGCAGCAAGGGTTATGATTCCATATGGTTCTTGGTAGATCAATTAACAAAGACCGCTAGATTCATTCCTATTAAAGAAACTTGGGTTGTGAACAGATTAACGGAGGAATTCGTGAATCTGATTGAAAGATTACATGGAGTTCCTAAGACCATAGTTTAAGATAGAGATGAGCGATTTACTTCCCGATTATGGAGTAAAGTGCAAATAGTAATGGGAACCAAGTTGAATTTTAGAACAGCATTTCATCCACAGTTGGATGGTTAGTCATAAAGGACTATTTAGACCTTGGAAGATTTGTGGAAGTCTTGTGTACTTGATTGGGGCCCAGTATGGCCAAATCATTTACCATTGGTCGAGTTCACCTACAATAACAAATGACATGCATTCACTGGGATGGAACCATAATAAGCACTATATTTAAGGTAATGTCAAGCCCCATTGTGTTGTGATGAGCTTGTTGATGTCATTGATACAACTCTAGACGAAGTTAAAAATGATATTGAAAAAGTTGCCTTGATCCGAAAAAGAATATTGGCAGCACAGAGTAGACAAAAATCTTATGCTAATACGTGTCGACGTCCATTGAAGTTTGAAATAGGGACACAAGTATGGTTGAAAGTGTCACCGACTCGCGGAGTTAAATGGTTTGGTATCATGGGGAAGTTGAGTCCTCGTTATATTGGACCGTTCGAGGTTTTGGAAAAGGTTGGTAAAATGGCATATTGTTTAACATTACCACCAACTATGGAGGGAGTACATCCAGTGTTTCACGTATCACAATTGAGACAGTATCAACCAAATTAGAGCCATGTGCTCAACTATGATGCTATTGAGATAGAACCTGATCAGACCTATGTTGAGTTCCCTATGGTTGTGTTAGATAGAAAGATAAAGAAGTTAAGGAATAAAGAAATTCCATTAGTAAAGATCCAATGGTCCCGAAGAGGAACATTGTAAGAGCCTTCCTTGATCTTTAGGAGCCATTTTTGGCCTTAGCCACCCTTGCGGGTTTGTAGAGCCGCCCCTGCGGTTGAGCCTTGATCCACCCCTGCGGCTGAGTCATGATCCACCCCTGCGGTTTCCTGCGGCTACAGCCGACATTATTGTCTCTTGACCGTGCTTTACTCTTCTTGCCTCTTAACCTTTCCTTACCTTAGGATGAAGGGTTTTTTCATTCTTCATCTTTCCCAGCTGCCTTCACGTCCTTCTTCTTTCTTCTCCTTCTCCTTGATCTTGCTTGAGTTCCCTTGGTTTGGATGACTTAGTTGTTGTGAGGCTTTGATGATGTTGGTGCTAGTGGATGTTGTGTTGAGCTTGAGAGCCAACTGAGGTACTGTCTTGGATCGTTTCCCTTGCTTAGACCAGCAGTGGAGGTAAGCTCCTTGCTTCTCCTTCCTTTCTTCTTCTTTGATTCCATTCTTCCTCCCTAGCTTAGGATTAGATGTGTGTGAATGTATGTTGATGTTAGATTGTGTATGTATATGTATATGTTTGGTTTTGGCATGAAGAAGACGTAATTTTATCACGTGAAGAGTGAAAGAGAAGTCGGGACTCTACGTTCTAGAGAGTCACCGCCCCCGCGCCTGGAAGTCACCGCCCCAGCGGGAACCTTGTCACCGCATCTGCGCCCGGAAGTTGCCGCCCCCGCGGCCATGGTCCCAGCGCCTGCGCTTGCCTGCGGCCCCTATCACCACGCCTGCGGCCGAGTGTCTCCGCGCCTGCGGTTTACCTTGCTTCGCCCCTGCGTCCCTTTTGTCACGCAAGTGCGTCTTGTTCCAGATCTACCTAGAGTAGTGTAAATCCTTTCCTTTCGTAGTATGAGAGTTAGTAGCATGCTAGGTATATGTTTAAGGATAGAATGATGATGGGTATATTATAGATATGTCGGTTATGGCTTCGAGGTTTATGAGTTAGATGTGATCCTTAGGGATCCCTTGGGTCTAGGTGTGACCCCTTTATTGGATAGGAGTTGATATTTGTGTATGCCTTGCTTAGGCCGTGCTGTTCTCCAGATTTGGAGCTGACCGTGTGTGAGACTACTTCTGAAGTTGAGGTAAGTCCACAGGACTTACTTAGCTACCATCCTTATATTGGATGTATGCATGAGTGGTGTGTGATATATGCTTGATATCATGCGTANCATATATATAGCCTTATAGGTTGGGTGTATTTACCCTGCAAATGGCTCAGACTAGAGCTGTATCTGCCGATGGACGAGGTTGGGGTAGATCCCCTCTTTCTCCAATAGAGGTAGGACAGAGTCAGATTCCCGCTGATGATCCACCTGCAGCGGAGGAGGTTTATGAGAGACATACACCACAACGAGTCCAGTCAGATGACTCGGATAATGTCTTTATGAGGGGACCAGATTTCCGCGCGTATATCAGACAAGTGGAGGAGGCTGCCAGAGCAGGTAGACCTACCCCGGATCTGCCAGTACAGGGGGGATCATTTGAAAGATCCCATGAAGCTACTAAGGTGCCAGTTGTACCGGCGCGTGCTGCTGAGATTATTCAAGTTCCAGAGGAGCATAGAAGGTCTGAGAAAAGACAGCGAACTGGGCAGACCAGTGGAGCTGGTGGAGTTGTTGGTTCTGAACTAAACCAGAGACGCCCAAGTTACCCCGCATCTACACAGGTTGCAGCTACGGGTCGAAGATGTTATAACTGTGAGGAGCCTGGACATATGCGACCAGCGTGTCCGAGGTCGTTGGTGACTAGCTTCACTTGTGGCAGAATAGGCCACAAAGCTATTTTCTGTAGACGGGGCAGAGTTTCATCTCAGTAGGGTTCTTCTCCTGCCAGTGTAGCGGAAGGTGGGCAGAGACCACCTCAGCAGCAGCAGACACAGGGACAACAGAGGGTCCCATATTGCCCTACGACTCAGGGATCTGCTCCTGGGCCGAGTTGAGGCAGAGGTCGTGGTGGGAGCACCACTAACACCAGAGGAGTTCAGGGTAGAGCTTTTGAGCTGAGGAGTGTAGAGGAGCCAACTGCACCGATTGCTACATGTACCATTCTGATTCATGGTTTACCTGTTAGAGTTTTGTTTGATAATGGTGCTACGCATTCTTTTATCTCTGATGCATGTGTCGAGCATATGAGTCTAGATACGAATGAGGGGATACCCTTTAGTATAGGGTTACCCGATGGTGGTAGGGTCAGAGGTATCCGTGAGATTCATGGTTGTCCCATTTTTTTAGGGACTCGTGTGTTACTAGTTGACTTCTTTGTCATGTCATTAGAGCATGAAGAAGTCATTCTAGGTATGGATTGGATGGATAGACATTCTACAGTGTTAGATGTAGGTAGGAGGACTGTTACCCTCTCTACCGAGTTAGGTCAGATAGAGGTTTTCCGAGGTTGGGACCTTGGAAAGTCAGGTATGGTTATCAATGTGATACGGACAGCGAGACTGATTGCACAGGGTTGTTGAGGCCTTCTGGTGTTATGCCATGAAGGAGGGGAAGAGTCCAACATTAGAGGATATCCAGTGGTCTGCGAGTTTACAGATGTGTTTGCTGAGCCGTCCAGTTTGCCGCCTCAGAGGAGTGTGGACTTCGGTATTGAGTTAGAGCCTGGTACGAGACCGATCTCGAAGGCCCCATACCGGATGGCGCCTGTTGAGATGTTAGAGCTGAACAAGCAACTCGAGGAGTTGGTTGAGAAGGGTTTTATCCGCCCTAGCGTATCCCCATGGGGAGCACCTGTCCTCTTCGTACGGAAGAAGGACGGATCGTTGAGACTGTGTATTGGTTGCAGAGAGCTGAACAAGGTGACCATCAAGAACAAGTATCCATTGCCTCGTATTGATGACTTGTTAGATCAGCTTCACGGAGTGACAATATTCTCCAAGATTGACCTGCGTTCAGAGTATCACCAGCTGAGGGTGAGAGCGCAGGATGTGCACAAGACAGCGTTCCGGACCAGATATGGACACTACGAGTTTGTAGTAATGCCATTTGGGCTTACGAATGCCCCAACCGTCTTCATGGAGTTGATGAACATCATATTCATCGGCTTTCTGGATCAGGTTTGTGGTGGTTTTCATAGATGACATTCTGGTGTACTCTCGTAGAAGAGAAGAGCATGCAGGGCAGCTGAGGACTGTATTACAGGTCTTACGGGATAGAAGACTTTATATTAAGTTCTCTAAGTGCGAGCTTTGGATGCCAGAGGTAGCATTCCTGGGTCATGTTGTTTTAGCTGAATGGATGAAGGTGGATCCGGCCAAGATTAAAGCAATAGCATCTTGGACAACACCGACGAACGTCAAGGAAGTATGTAACTTTCTTGGCCTAGCCGGTTATTACCGACGCTTTGTGGAGGGATATTTTGTGATTGCCCGTCCACTGACGAGTCTGTTGAGGAAGACTACCAGATTTGTATGATCTGATCAGTGTATGTAGAGTTTTGAGAAGCTGAAGAGACGTCTGACTTCTGCTCCTATTTTGGCACAGCCAGAGGGTACAGAGGATTTTTTAGGTTACAGTGATGCATCCAAGCTAGGCTTGGGATGTGTATTGATGCAATGGGACCGAGTGATTGCATATGCGTCTAGACAGCTAAAGACGTATGTGGAGAACTACCCGACTCATGATCTGGAGTAGGCAGCGGTAGTTCATGCCCTGAAGATCTGGAGACATTACCTGCATGGTGCTACATGTCAGATCTTCACAGACCATAAGAGTCTGAAGTATATTTTCACGCAGCGGGAATCGAATAACCACCAACGTAGATGGCATGAGCTGATCAAGGATTTTGATTTGGAGATTCTGTATCATCCGAGGAAGGCGAACAATGTCGCCGTCGCCGTGAGCAAGAAGACGCCTCGAGAGCAGGAGATTGCGAGGCTGACAATTCAACATCAGTTACAAAGGGATCTTGTCTGGTTAGAGTTGGATGTTCAGTTTCCTGATGAGGACGCTCAGTTGAGTACTTTAGAGGTTCTTCCTGATCTGTTGAGTGAGATCCAACAGAAGCAGGAGACCTGCCCGACCTTGATAAGGATACGAAAGAGGATGTCCGGGGATAAGGCACCACAGTTCCTCGTAGGAGCAGATGGAGTGAGAAGACGCCGCGGTCGCGTCTATGTAACCGCGGATGCAGAGTTGCGCCAGAGGATTTTACAAGAGGCTTACTGTACACCTTACTCCGTGCACCCAGGTACGAGTAAGATGTATCAGGACTTGAGACATTCAAATTGGTGAGGAGTGCTGAAGCCCGATGTGGCCAGATTTGTGGCACAGTGTGCGACCTGCCAGCAGGTCAAGATCGAGCATTGCAGACCTAGAGGTGAGCTTCATCCACTTCCTGTTCCATAGAGGAAGTGGGAGGACGTCACCATGGACTTTGTGACTGGGCTGAGACTGAGCCGGAGTTTTGGTGCTATCTAGGTTATAGTGGTCAGATTGATGAAGACGGCACATTTCATCCCTATCCGGGAAACGTGGCCGGTGAGCAGATTAGCTAAGGAGTACACTAGGAAGATAGTGAGACTCCATGGTGTACCGAGGACGATCGTCTCAGACAGAGATGGACGATTTACCTCGAGGTTCTGACAGCAGATTCAGACTGCCCTGGGGACGAGTTTGAACTTTACTACTGCGTTTCATCCTCAGACAGATTGTCAGTCAGAGAGGACCATTCAGACACTGGAGGATATGCTGCGAGCTTGTGTGTTGAACTGGGGACAAGTGTGGACGGATCACCTCCCACTAGTTGAGTTCTTGTACAACAACAACTGGCATGTATCGATTGGGATGGCCCCATATGAGGCACTGTATGGACAGTGATGTCGTACTCCGTTATGCTGGGATGGGCCGAGCAGTGTTAGTGGGTTGACACCTGATCAGATTCGGGATGATGTGGCTCGTGTAGCACTGATTAGAGAGAGGATGTTGACTGCCCAGAGCCGTCAGAAGTCGTATGTAGATAGGAGGCGTAGACCTCTATAGAGTTCAAAGTAGGAGCCCATGTGTGGCTGAGAGTATCTCCGACACGAGGTTTTAGACGTTTTGGCATTAAGTGGAAGTTAAGCCCCGATATGTCGGACCGTTCGAGATTCTGGATCGAGTTGGGAGCGCAACATACAGTTTAGCTTTGCCTCCGAGATTAGTGGGTGTTCACCCTGTGTTTCACGTGTCTCGGCTGAGAGAGTATATACTAGATCCGAGACATATTGTGTGTAACACCCTAAATCCGTAGGACTCAAGGTGCTACTGGGCTAGGATCTCACAATGGATCCTGACCCTATCCTGACAACAAGTTCACTGAATCTTACGACAAGGCACAAATAGATTAAAACAAAACATAAAAGTGATATATATACATATCAAAAGGTAATACAGAGTAACCGCTGAGTACAAAATAAAAATATATAATCCGTACAACATAAATATCCCATATCCCACGATATCGCCCTAGTGTACGGAGCCCTCAGCGGATCACCCCTCTGGATCACTCTACAGCTCTCCTAACCCGCAAAGGATCTAAAACCAGCTCATACTTGGAAAGGAAAGGATCTACCTAGCATGCTACTAACCAGCTCATACTTGGAAAGGAAAGGATCTACCTAACTCTAGTTAGACCCAGGACAAGACGCACCTGCGTGACAAGAGAGACGCAGGGGTGGAGCAAGGCAACCCGCAGACGTGGCAAGGCTCAGCCGCAGGCGTGGTGACAGTGGCCGCAGGCAACGCAGACACGACGCAGGCACGGCGCAGGCGCTGTGACACAGCTTCTGCAGGGGCGGCGGCTTCCAAGCGCGGGGGCGGCGACAGTGCAGAAAGTGACCCCGCGATTCCTCTTCGGCTCTTTACGTGATCAAATCATGTCTTCTCCATTCCAAAGTCACACACATACATGTACATACACATTCCAACATCAATCTACATTCAGTTCATCTAATCCTAAGCTAAGGAGGAAGAACTAGAAAGAAAGGAAGGAGAAGCAAGGAGCTCACCTCTACTGCTGTGATCACCCAAGGAAAGTACAGAATACACTCTCAGCTGGCATCTGAAGCTCAGCAAACATGCATACAACATCCAACAACACACAACCACACCAAAACTCTACCAAACTCCAAGGAACTCTCAAGCAAGATCAAGAAGGGAAAGGAAGGGAAGAAGAACGTGAAAAGCTGAAAATGAAGTGAAGAAGGAAACCCTTGCTCAACAAGAAAAGGAATGGTATAAGGAAGAGAAGAGTAAAGCACAAGTCAAAGAGTCAACAAAGCTGGCTGCAGCCGCAAGAAACCGCAGGGGCGGTTCCCTGAGCCGCTGAAGCGGAAACCCGCTGGGGCGGCACACAAGCCCGCAGGGCGGCTAAGGTCAAAACGGGTCCCAAAAGACTAAGGCTCTTACATTGTGAGTTATGGTGATTTGGTGGTTGAGCCGGACCACAATTTTGTTGAGCACCCGATTGTAGTTTTAGAACGAGGTATGAGACGCCTGCGTTCGAAGGACATTCCTATGTTGAGGATACAGTGGTCGAGACGAGGACTTGATGAGGCTACCTGGGAGACTGAGGATAGTATTCAGAGGAACTATCCAGAGTTTTATGTCGAGATGGATGTACCAGTAGCATCGACGAGTAGATCTTAGTACTAATTTGGTGATGTTATGCTTATGTGCTTATATGCTATGATGTGTTTATTTTCATACTAGCTATGATGTGATATGTGATCTTAGTAGATCTTGTTGTGCTAGTACGACTGATGTTTATAGCTGGAGATGGCTCTTTCCTCCATGCTATTGTCATACGATTAGGATTTAGCTGGAGATGTTTATTCCTCCATGCTATTTTGATGGACATAGTATTGCTGGAGATGTTTTTCCTCCATGCCATTCTGTTATGATGATGATGATACGACTAGAGATGTTTTTCCTCTATGCCTTTGCTATGTGATGATGATACGACTAGAGATGTTTTTCCTCTATGCCCTTGTGATATGATTATAGTTTGGCTAGAGATGGTTTTCCTCTATGCCTTGGATAGTATAGTGATTTTGTTGCTGGAGTTGATGATTTCCTCCATGTTTGTTTTTGAGGTTATAGAGAGACTTGTACCTCGGCTTATGAACCCGAGTGGTTTGAGGATTTCACAAGTTTCGGGACAAAACTTGTTTTTATGGGAGGTGAGATATAAGAGCCATGATCTTTAGGAGCCATTTTTGGCCTTAGCCGCCCCTGCGGGTTTGTAGAGCCGCCCCTGCGGCTGAGCCATGATCCGCCCCCGCGGCCAAGGAATCCGCCCTGCGGTTTCCTGCGGCTGTAGCCGACTTTGTTGACTCTTGACCCGTGCTTTACTCTTCTTGCCTCTCAACCTTTCCTTACCATAGGATGAAGGGTTTCTTCATTCTTCATCTTCCCCAACTACCTTCACGTCCTTCTTCTCTCTTCTTCTTCTCCTTGATCTTGCTTGAGTTCCCTTGGTTTGGATGAGTTAGTTGTTGTGAGGCTTTGATGATGTTGATGCTTGAAACACCCCAAATCCGTAGGACTCGAGGTGCTACTGGGCTAGGATCTTACAATGCATCCTGACCCCAGCCTGACAACAAGTTCATTGAATCTTACAACAAGGCACATATAGTTTAAAACAAAACATAAAAAGTTATATATATATGTATCAAAAGGTAATACAAAGTAACCGCTGAGTACAACATAAACATTTCTTTGTACATACAAAAACCCCATAACCCACGATATCGCCCCAGTGTACGGAGCCCTCAGCGGATCACCCCTCTGGATCCCTCTGCAGTTCTCCTAACCTGCAAAGGATCTACAACACGGTATAAAACCGTTAGCTAACCATACACATATATAAGAAGATGCTAGAGCACAAACACACATCAGGAATCATAACACATCATCATGCTTTCACACATTTACCCGGTTTATTATCTTTATAACGTCAATCACTCAAATAGTATATAGATCTGCATATGAAAATATGTGACACGAGGAATGTATATAATCCTCGCCTCTGCGTGCAATAGCTAGCTGAAGTGGTATCAGCGCACCTTCACGTATACCTTAAGGAGTGGTCAGTGCCCTTCCCGTATACCAGATCTAACTAGCTTACAGAGAACTTCCCAGACTCCACTACGGGATGAAAGGTAAGTTATCACAACCACTACAATGGGCGGTCAAAATAACATAGGTAGGTAATGAACCATATCGCATGCTAGAAAGCATATAATAAACACCACTCATGCATACTTCCAATTTAAGGATGGTAGCTAAGTAATTCCTATGGACTTACCTCAACTCAGTAGTAGTCTCAACCACGATCTCACACATGGTCCACTCCAATCTGGAGGACAACACTGCCTAATAACAAGGCATGACAATATATCAACTCAAATCCATCAAAGGGTCACACCTAGACCTAAGGGATCCATAAGGATCGTATCCTAACTCATAAACCTCAAAGCCATAACCGACATAAACGATAACGTACTCATCATCATTGATGCGCCCTTGGATGCTCCTCTTACGTTGACCGTAGACGATGAGGACGAGACTTTGAGGGTTCGCTCAGATGGACCGCTCACCCGATCCCGAGCCAAGGCCATTGCCCGAGCCACCGGATCCATCATCGCCCGCACCACTTCGTCACTTAGACCAGTCGCCGGTACGCCGTGTCTCTACACCACCATGGCATAGGCTACCGGTCCCGCCCACGCTTTTACTTTCGGACTATATTTTGCATGTTTTCCTTTTATGTAATAAAAGGGATATTCCTTATAGAATATTCCCTTTGATCTTATCTTTTAGGGTTTTTCCCTTGTTGGACTTTTCCTATGTATGTTTGTTTGGCCCGTTGGCCCATAGGTGGGCAAGACTCTCTATATAAGGGACCTCTTGCCTCACTTATTTTTGATGTTCAATTTTACTAGGTTTTGAGAAGCCTTTTCCTCTGACTTAGCTTGGGCATCAAACCTTCCCGCCTATTTCTCAAATTTCTTCCTTGGATCTCATCTTTGATCCAAGAACACCATATTCGAGGATTCTTCTTTAGAATCAACTTTCGATCTCCATCAAACGGTTTATTCGATCTCTCTAGATTGAATCAACCCTTGTTTCTTCATCGCTTCCGCCCCTTTGGATCTGAATCGAAACAACGCCGCACAAAGAATCAAGGAGTAGTTGGAGCTTGGCTGGATCTAGATCCAAAAGTTATCCTTGGTTACCTCTACAAAGACGCATCAAATTGGCATCAGAGCAAAGGGATCAAAGCTAAGTTCACTTTACTCTTGTTTTTGTGCGTTATTATCTTCAACCTATTTAGCCTTTTGTTCATGATGTTCTTCGTTTGTTCATGATGTTCTTCATTTGTTCTTCGTGATCTTCATGTTGTTCATCATGTTCTTCATCATGTTCATCCATTTTTCCTGAATTTTTTTTTTCTATTTTCTTTTGATCAATTTGAAAAACAAAAATAGGAGATATTTGGTTTGCCATCAAACCAATTATCAAACCCGTCTTTTCTTAAACCGACCAAATCCGACAATTTTGTTAATTAATTTCACCAAATTTCTTGGGGTATTTTTGTTAACGAAAATTCGGATATCTCGCATTTGATATTCCAAGCAAAGCAAAAAAAATAAAAAAAACTCTTCATCAATACGAATTTGTGTACAAAAAAAAAGAAGAAGAAGTGTTGCTCAAAACGTTTCAAAGAAACGAAACACAAAAGTGAAAAGACGTCCGGCAAACCGGTCAATCCGAAAAATCGGATTTTACAATACGGTCAAAGACCGAAAGCAAGCAAAGCTTGCCGACTGCACAATCCGTCCATCTTCCGCCTCTCCATTTTCTTACATACGTTTGCAAAATATCACTTGTTTATTTGTGTGTAATTGGTTCAATTTTGTTGTATTTGCCTTACTTGCCTAACCGCCAAACGGCCTTCCCCAAAGTAGAACCCGATAACGCACTTGAACTTGGGTAAAGTTGACTTAATTTGTCACCTTGCTCATTTGATTGCTTGCAATTGTGTGCTGATTTGGAGCAATGACTAACGTTGAATTGGAAACTTCTCAGGATTCTGGTCCGCAAGAGCCCAATGAACCTTTTGCTCAAGAAAATGCTTCGTTGTCCCTCGAAAATGACTCCATAAGGCAGGAATTGGAAGCTTTGAAGGCACAACAAAAGTTTGATGCCTTGACCCGAGAAAACATTGCTTTGAAGCAAGAATTGGAAGTTCTTAAGGCCCTACAGCTGACCCAACGTCTCACCCCAACAATTCCGATTGAGACCTTGGTCAATGCTTCCACATCCGATGCACAACGGAAAGGCAAGGGAATTTTAGGAGCCGGACCATCAAATGGTCCCCGGCTTACGTCCGTCATTGAATGCCAACGTCCCTTACCTCTTGACGGAAATGAGTCCCATGAAGAGGACTAAGAATTCCCCGACCCGACTCAAGAGGACCTTCTCATAGTCGATACGGAAAATTGGCACAAGCATTATGAGCCTCAACACCAACGGTATGTCCCTTCTCCACCTCCACCTAGTGTGCCCCGCACCGACCGTCGAGCCCGGGAAGAGCCCCGGTCCCGTCCCGACTCGACCAACAATCATGGTCGTGAGAATGATCGTTCCGGACGCCGTCGCCAATGGTCAACCCGGCAAACGACGACCCTTGACTTTGATGAGTATGATGAGCAAAACGATTTCAACGAGTTCTCCGGTGATGAGTCCGACTTGGAACGGGTGGCACATGACCGTCCATGGCACCCACCCATCATGGACCCTTATGAGAACCAAGACCGAGGTGAAGAATGGTTGCCTCCCCCAAACCCATCTAGGCATGAACCACACGTTCATGGGCGCCACCGGCGTCAAGGCGGCCACCGGCGAGCCCGTGCCGATGATGCCTACAATCCACCGCCCCGCCCGGACCTCTACCGCGCTCGTAGGGAAGGTAAGGTTAAGTTCCCTATCTTTCATGGTGAATATGATCCGTGTGTTTTTCTTGATTGGTCGCAGGATATGAAACTAGCCTTGAAACATTGTCATTATGAGGATGAATACGAGAAAATCGAGGCGGCAACTCTTTACTTTGAAGGAGATGCCAAGTCTTGGTGGAACCGGTATGAGATCACCCGTGAAAAGCGAGGATGGGCACCGATTGCGACCTTTGAGCAATTGATCTATGTCATGACCAAGAAATACGTGCCCGAGGACTTCAAGAATGATATGCGATTGCAAATTGCCGAGTTCAAACAAGGCAACCTCACACCGGTGGCTTACTTGGCCAAACTCGAGGACATGCACATTAAGGCCGGCGTCTCGGCCTCTCCCTCCGCCCTTCGCACCAAATTCATGAGTGGGCTTAATGCTTCCATTCGGCGCCCGCTTGAGATTGTGCCATAAAAGGATTTGGGGGCATTGTGCCATGCCGCCATGAAGCTCTACAAGGAACAACTTGAGACGCCTCGGTATTCAAGGTATAATTCTTCCTCGAGTCAATATCCTCATTCTTCTAACACACGTACTCGAGATGTGCCTAGTTCTCCAGATGCCGACGCTTCCAAAGGAGCCCAACGGACGGGTCAATCCAATAGGCAAGCGGGTAATGAGAGGGAACCAAACCAAGGACCCACGGCCCCGGCGCCTCCCGCTAGAGATCAACAAGGACCTTCCCCGGCGGCTCGCCCAGGGAACCCGTGTGCTACAATTGTAGCGGTTTTGGTCACGTGCAACGAGATTGTCCAAACACCAAACGGGTTTTGTTTGCCGACCCAGCATATTTCGAGGACGAAGATGATCATCAAGATGGCGATATCATCATTGAGGATGACCAAGACGCCGACCCGCAATTTGGAATGGAACCATGTGACGACGAGTTTACTTGCGCCCCAGCACAACCCGGTAAATTCGTTCTTGTTTCTCGTCGTATTTTGGCTATTAAAGAGTTTATTCCTATTGATCAACGCGAGAATCTCTTCCACTCTCTTTGCTTGGTCAATAATACGAGCCTTTCTCTAGTTGTTGACGGGGGTTCTTGTTGCAATATTGTCAACGAACGAGTGGCAAAACACTTCAAGTTGCCTACAACCCCCCACCCAACACCTTACGGACTCCAATGGATTTCCGATAAGGCGTGTGACACCGTCACACAACAAGCTTGGGTGACGTTTTCTATTGGCGCCTATGTTGATAAGGTCCTTTGTGATGTTATGAAGATGGACGTCACACATGTCCTATTAGGACGACCATGGCAATTCGATCGCCGAACATTTCACGATGGTTATCTTAACCGGTACATGTTCCAATATAATGGAAAACGGGTCACACTTTTGCCTATGACTCCGCACGAAATTTTGGTTGACTATGCAGAACGGAAGAGGCAGCAATCTATAGATGAGTCCGCTAAGGCACCGGCAAAATCGGACCCTCCTCGGAGTTCCGATGTTGTAGGTGCTAGTACTTCCAAATCCCGGAACACCGCCCCTCTTGTCCATGCTACCGAGTCCAAAGGAAGTAAAGGCCGCATCGTTCCTACGAGCGCACCTTTTCCATCTTCGGACCCCGTGATTCAAGGACGGTGTGAACCGAGGATACTCTTAGCTCGCTGGCATGATTTACAACCGGTCATGGAAGGCAAGTTTCCATGTTTCTTTCTTGTTCCGTTTTGTTTATCTACTTCTCATGACCCGAGTAATGTGCCACACGAGGTGTCTTTATTGTTGTCCGAATTTCAGGATATTATGCCCAAAGACCTACCACCTAGCTTGCCACCAATCCGAGGGATTGAACACCAAATTGACTTTGTGCCCGGTGCTTCTTTACCAAACCGTGCCGCGTACCGAGCAAGTCCGGAGGAGACGAAGGAACTACAACGTCAAGTGCAAGAGCTCCTAGACCGGGGACATGTGCGTGAATCCTTATCACCATGTGTCGTCCTGGTCATATTAGTGCCAAAGAAAGACGGATCATGGCGGATGTGTGTTGATTGTCGTGCCATCAACCAAATCACCGTTAAATACCGCCACCCGATCCCGCGCCTTGATGACATGTTGGATGAGCTCCACGGCGCCACCATTTTCTCCAAAATTGATCTCCGGAGCGGTTACCACCAAATCCGGATGGCCGAAGGTGACGAGTGGAAGACGGCGTTCAAGACGAAGTATGGACTCTATGAATGGCTTGTCATGCCATTTTGCCTCTCCAACGCCCCATCCACCTTCATGCGCCTCATGAACCATGTCTTGCGCCGATTCTTGGGTATATTTGTCGTTGTTTATTTCGATGATATTTTGGTGTTTAGTACGTCTTTGAAGGATCACATCGGGCACCTTCGCCAAGTGCTCGAGTGCCTTAGACAAGAGAAATTGTATGTCAACTTTGAAAAATGCGTATTTTGCTCGGACACCACTATCTTTCTTGCCTATGTCGTGTCTAAGGACGGACTACGAGTAGACGAATCTAAAGTTCGTGCTATTCGGGAGTGGCCTACTCCTACTACGGTCACCATGGTCCGAGCCTTTCTTGGCTTAGCGGGTTTCTACCGGCGCTTTGTCAAGGACTTTAGCACGGTAGCGGCCCCGCTCCATGAGCTTACTACCAAGGGTGTCACGTTTGAGTGGCGTGATATCCATGCTCGAGCGTTTGATGCGCTCAAAGACCGTCTTTGTAATGACCATTACTCCAACTCCCAAACTTTTCGAAAACTTTCGAGGTGGAGTGTGATGCATCGAATGTGGGCATTGGAGGAGTTCTCTTACAAGAGACTCGTCCAATTGCCTACTTTAGTGAAAAACTCTCCGGTGCTTTGCTCAACTACCCTACATATGACAAAGAACTATATGCTCTAGTTCGTTGTCTTAAGACATGGCAACATTACTTGTGGCCGAAGGAGTTCGTGATTCACTCGGATCATGCGGCTCTTTCGTATCTCAAGAGTCAAACAAATCTAAGTCGGCGCCATGCTAGTTGGGTAGAGTTTTTAGAGACCTTTCCTTATGTCATTCGGCATAAGAAAGGCAAGGAGAATGTGGTAGCCGATGCCCTTTCTCGCCGGTATGCCCTTCTTGTGTATATGGACGCCAAGATACATGGCTTTGCTCTTATCAAAGAGTTATATGTCACGGATCTTGACTTCAAGGACATATGGGCACAATGCCTCGACCTCCGAGAGCACGAGTCTTTCTTTATTAACGATGGCTATCTTTCCCGAGCGGGAAAACTTTGTATTCCGCGCTCATCTATACGCCATTTGTTGATCAAGGAAGCTAATGAGTGCCGTGGTCAATTCGGTGCTACCAAGACCCTTTCCGCCCTCCAAGAGCATTTCTTTGGCCCCGGATGCGCATGCATGTGACACGGGTTTTGCAAAGGTTGCATCACATGTCATCATGCAAAGTCGCGCCAAGGTCCGGATGAAATGTATTCTCCTTTGCCTTTACCAATGGGACCTTGGGAGGATCTATCCATGGACTTTGTGGTCGGGTTACCTATGTCAAAACGATGCAAAGACTCCATTTTTGTGGTAGTCGATCGCTTCTCCAAAATGGCTCATTTCATTGCATGTAAGAGCACCCAAAATGCTAGTGAAGTTGCCACCTTGTTCTTTGACAATGTGGTGCGCTTACATGGGATACCTCGTTCTAGTGATCGGGACGTGAAATTCGTGAGTCACTTTTGGAGAAATCTATGGGAAAAACTTGGAACCAACTTGTTGTTTTCAAGTAGTTATCACCCCAAACCGATGGTCAAACGGAGGTGACCAATCGGACTCTTGGTGCTCTACTTAGAGCCACCACTAGGACCAACCCACGTAGGTGAGAGGACTTACTTTCTATTGTGGAGTTTTCGTATAACAGGTCTAGGCACACGGCAACTAAATTGTCCCCATTTGAACTTGTCTACTGCCTTAATCCACACACCCCGTTGGACTTCACTCCCTGACCGCTCAAGGACGGAGAACACATCATCGCCGCAAACCGAGCCGCCCAAATCATTGAGCTTCATGAGCGGACCAGGACACAACTAGAATGTCGTGCCGCCCAACTTGCCGGACAACGCAACAAGGGCCGCCGCGACGTCTCTTTTGAGCCCGGTGATCTTGTTTGGCTTCACCTAAGGAAGAAGCGTTTTCCAACTCGCCGCATGAGCAAGCTTTCGGACCTGATGGCCCATTCCGCATCTTAGCCCGCCATGGCCCGAATGCATACAAGTTAGAGCTTCCGGATTCCTATGGAGTACACCCGACGTTCAACGTCAAGGACCTTGCCCCTTATGTTGAGCCCCTCTTTGACGATGGTGAAACGGGGACGTTTCACAGCCAAGATGGTGACTGATGTGCCCTTGGATGCTCCTCTTACGTTGACCGTAGACGATGAGGACGAGGCTTTGAGGGTTCGCTCAGATGGACCGCTCACCCGATCCCGATCCAAGGCCATTGCCCGAGCCACCGGATCCATCATCGCCCGCACCACTTCGTCACTTAGACCAGTCGCCGGTACGCCGTGTCTCTACACCACCGTGGCATAGGCTACCGGTCCCGCCCACGCTTTTACTTTCGGACTATATTTTGCATGTTTTCTTTTTATGTAATAAAAGGGATATTCCTTTTAGAATATTCCCTTTGATCTTGTCTTTTAGGGTTTTTCCCTTGTTGGACTTTTCGTATGTATGTTTGTTTGGCCCGTTGGCCCATAGGTGGGCAAGACTCTCTATATAAGGGACCTCTTGCCTCACTTATTTTTGATGTTCAACTTTACTAGGTTTTGAGAAGACTTTTCCTCTGACTTAGCTTGGGCATCAAACCTTCCCGTCTATTTCTCAAATTTCTTCCTTGGATCTCGTCTTTGATCCAAGAACACCATATTCGAGGATTATTCTTTAGAATCAACTTTCGATCTCCATCAAACGGTTTATTCGATCTCTGTAGATCGAATCAACCCTTGTTTCTTCATTGCTTCCGCCCCTTTGGATCTGAATCGAAACAACGCCGCACAAAGAATCAAGGAGTAGTTGGAGCTTGGCTGGATCTAGATTCGAAAGTTATCCTTGGTTACCTCCAAGGACGCATCAATCATTCTAACCTCATACATGTACCTAGCATGCTACTAACTCGCTCATACTAGGAAAGGAAAGGATCTACCCAACTCTAGGTAGACTCGGGACAAGACACACCTGCGTGACAAGAGAGACGCAGGGGCGGAGCAAGGTAACCCGGAGGCGCGGCAAGGCTTAGCCGTAGGCGGGGGGACAATGGCCGCAAACAACGCAGGCACGACGCAAGCACGACGCAGGCGTTGTGGCACGGCTTCCGCAGGGGCGGCGGCTTCCACGCACGGGGGCGGCGACAGTGCAGAATGTGATCCCACAATTCCTCTTCGGTTCTTCACGTGATCAAATCACGTCTTCTCTCATCCAAAACCAAGTACATACATATACATACACATACCAACATCAATCTATGATCAATTCATCTAATCCTAAGCTAAGGGAGATGGAATCAAAGAAGAAGAGAAGGAGAAGAAGAAGAAGACTTACCACACTTGTGGTCCTAGGCTGCAAAGAAGATCAACTACCAACCTCACTGGCTTCCAAGCTCAGCAACACGTCACACAACCTCCAGCCACAACAAGGCCACACCAAACTCTTCCAAACTCAAGGAAACTAAGAACAAGATCAAGGATCAAGAAGGAAAAAGCAAGAAGGACGTAAGGAAGCTGGGTATGGAGTGAAGAAGAAATCCTTGCTCAGCAAGGAAAGAAAGAAGTAAGGAAGAGAGGGTAAAGCACGGTCAACCGGTCAATAAAACCGGCTGCAGCCGCAGGAAACCGCGGGGGCGGTTCCCTTGGCCGCAGGAACGGAAACCCGCTGGGGCGGCACACAAGCCCGCGGTGGCGGCTAAGGTCAAACTCGGTCCAAAAGACTAAGCCTCTTACATCTCACCCCCCTAAAAACAAGTTTCGTCCCGAAACTTGTAAAATCCTCAAACCACTCGGAATCACAAGCCGAGGTACAACTATCTCTATAACCTCAAACATAAGCATGGAGAAAATCATCAACTCCAGCAACAAAACACTATCCAAGGCATAGAGGAAAACCATCTCTAGCCAAACCATAAACACATCACAAGGCATAGAGGAATCACATCTCTAGCCGTATCATACTCATAACAGAAAGGCATGGAGGAAAAACATCTCTAGCAATACTATGTCCATCGAAATAGCATGGAGGAATAACCATCTCAAGCTGAATCCTAATCGTATCATAATAGCATGGAGGAAAGAGCCATATCCAGCTATAACAATAATCATACTAGCACAACAAGATCTAATAAGATCATATATCACATCGAAGCTAGTATGAAAATAAACACATCATAGCATATAAGCATATAAGCACATAATACTCACCAAGATAGTACTAAGATCTACTCGGTGATCCTACTGGTGCACCTATCTCGGTATACAACTCTGGATAGTTCCTCTGGATACTATCCTCAGTCTCCCATGTAGCCTCATCAGGTCCTCGTCTCGACCACTGTATCCTCAGCATAGGAATGTCCTTCGAACGCAGGCGTCTCATACCTCGTTCTAGGACTACAATCGGGTGCTCAACAAAGGTGTGGTCCGGCTCGACCACCAAATCATCATAACTCGATGTGTCTCGGATCTGGTATGTACTCCCTCAGTTGAGACACGTGAAATACAAGGTGAACACCCTCTAATCTCGGAGGCAAGGCTAATCTGTATGCTGCGCTCCCAACCCGATCCAGAATCTCGAACGGTCCGACATATCGTGGGCTCAACTTCCCCTTAATGTCAAAACGCCAAACACCTCGTGTCGGGGACACTCTCAGCCACACATGGCCTCCCACTCTGAACTCTAGAGGTCTACGCCACCTGTCAGCATATGACTTCTGACGACTCTGTGCATTCAACATCCGCTCTCTAATCAGTGCTACTCGAGCCAGATCATCCTGAAACTAATCAGGTGTCAGACCACTAACACTGCTCTGTTCAACCCAGCATAACGGGGTACAACATCTCTGCCCATACAGTGCCTCATCTGGGGTCATCCCAATAGATGCATGCCAACTGTTGTTGTATGAGAACTCAACAAGTGGGAGATGATCCGTCCACACTTGTCCCCAATCCAACACACAAGCTCGCAGCAAATCCTCCAGAGTTTGAATGGTCCTCTCTGACTGACCATCTGTCTGAGGATGGAACGCAGTCGTGTAGTGCAAACTCGTCCCCAGGGAAGTCTGAATCTGGTGCCAAAATCTCGAGGTAAATCGCCCATCTCTGTCTGAGACGATCGTCCTCGGCACACCATGGAGTCTCACTATATGCCTAGTGTACTCCTCAGCTAATCTGCTCACCGGCCACATTTCCCGGATAGGGATAAAACGTGCCGTCTTCGTCAATCTGTCCACTATGACCCAGATGGCATCAAAACTCCGGCTCAGTCTCAGTCCAGTCACAAAATCCATGGTGACATCCTCCCACTTCCTCTGTGGAACAGGAAGTGGATGGAGCTCACCTCCAGGTCTGCTATGCTCTATCTTGAACTGCTGACAGGTCGCACACTGCGCTACAAATCTGGCCACATCGGGCTTCAGCCCCCCCACCAATATAAATGCCTCAAGTCCTGGTACATCTTACTCGTACCTGGATGTACGGAGTAAGGTGTACAGTGAGCCTCTTGTCAAATCCTCTGGCATAGATCCGCATCAGCGGGTACACAGACGCGACCGCGGCGTCTCAACACTCCATTTGCTCCTAGCAGGAACTGTGGTGCCTCATCCCGAGACATCCTATCTCGTATCCTCATCAGTGTCGGGCAGGTCTCCTGCTTTTGTTGGATCTCACCCAACAGATCATGAAGAACCTCTAACGTACGCAGTTGGGCATCCTCATCAAGAAACTGAATGTCCAACTCTACCCAGATCAGGTCACTCTGTAACTGATGTTGAACTATCAATCTCGCAATCGCCTGCTCTCGAGGCGTCTTCCTGCTCAGGGCGTCGACGTTCGCCTTCCCCGGATGATACAGAATCTCCAAATCAAAATCCTTGATCAGCTCAAGCCACCTATGCTGGAGGTTATTCAATTCCCGCTGCGTGAAAATGTAATTCAGAATCTGATGGTCTGTGAAGATCTAACATGTAACGCCATACAGGTAATGTCTCCCGATCTTCAATGCATGAACTACCGCTGCCAACTTCAGATCATGAGTCGGGTAGTTCTCCTCATACGTCTTCAGCTGTGTAGACGGATATGCAATTACTCTGCCTCTCTGCATCAATACACATCCCAAGCCTAACTTGGATGCATCACTGTAAACCACAAAATCCTCTGTACCCTCTAGCTGTGCCAAAATAGGAGCAGAAGTCAAACGTCTCTTCAGCTCGTCAAAACTCCGCATACATTGATCAGACCATACAAATCTGGTAGTCTTCCTCAGTAGACTTGTCAGTTGACGGGCAATCACAGAAAATCCCTTCACAAAGCGTCTGTAATAACCGGCTAGGCCAAGGAAACTACGTACTTCCTTGACGTTCGTCGGTGTCGTCCAAGCTGCTACTGCCTCAATCTTGGCCGGATCCACCTTAATCCCTTCAGTTGTAACCACATGACCCAAGAATGCTACCTCTGGCATCCAAAACTAGCACTTAGAGAACTTAGCATAAAGTGCTTTATCCCGTAAAACCTGCAATACAGTCTTCAGCTGTCTAGCATGCTCCTCTATGTTGCGAGAGTACACCAGAATGTCATCTATGAAAACCACCACAAACTGATCCAGGAAGTCGATGAAGATATTGTTCATCAATTCCATAAAAACTGTTAGGGCATTCGTAAGCCCAAATGGCATCACTACAAACTCGTAGTGGCCATATTTGGTCCGGAATGTTCTCTTGTGCACATCCTGCTCTCTCACCCACAGCTGGTGATATCCTGAGCGCAGGTCAATCCTGGAAAACACAACCGCTCCCTGAAGCTGATCTAACAAATCATCAATACGAGGCAGTGGATACTTGTTCTTGATGGTCACCTTGTTCAGCTCTCTGTAATCTATACACAACCTCAACGATCCGTCCTTCTTCCGTACGAAGAGGACAGGTGCTCCCCATGGGGACACGCTAGGGCGAATGAAGCCCCTCTCAGCCAACTCCTCGAGTTGCTTCTTCAGCTCCTGCATCTTGCAAGCGCCATCCGGTATCGGGCCTTCGAGATCGGTGTCGTACCAGGCTCTAACTCAATACTAAAGTCCACACTCCTCTGAGTCGGCAAACTGGACGGCTCAGCAAACACATCCGTAAACTCACAGACCACTTGGATATCCTCTAATGCTGGACTCTCCCCCTCCTTCATGGCATAACACCAGAAGGCCTCACAACCCTGTGCAATCAGTCTAGCTGGCCGTATCGCACTGATAATCGTGTCTGTCTTTCCAAGGTCCCAACCTCGGAAAACCTCTATCTGACCTAACTCGGTAGAGAGGGTAACAATCCTCCTACCTACATCTAAGACTGCAGAATGTCTATCCATCCAACCCATACCTAAAATAACTTCTTCATGGTCTAATGGCATGACAAAGAAGTCAACTAGTAACACACGAGTCCCTACAGAAATGGGACAACCATGAATCTCACGGGTACCTCTGACCCTACCACCATCGGGTAACCCTATAATAAAGGGCATCCCCTCAACAGTATCTAGACTCAAACGCTCTACACAGGCATCAGAAATAAAAGAATGCGTAGCACCAGTATCAAATAAGACTCTAACAAGTAAACCATGAATCAAAATGGTACCTGTAGCAGTCGGTGCAGCTGGCTCCTCTGCACTCCTCAGCTCAAATACTCGACCCTGTGGTCCTCTGGTATCAGTGGTGCTCCCACCACGGCCTCTGCCTCTACTCGGCCCAGGAGCAGATCCCTGAGTCGTAGGGCGATCTAGGACTCTCTGTTGTCCCTGTGTCTGCTGCTGCTAAGGTGGCCTCTGCCCACCTCCCGCTACACTGGCAGGGGAAGAACCCTGCTGAGATGAAGCTCCGCCCTGTCGGCAGTAAACAGCTTTGTGACCCTGCCTACCACAGGTGTAGCAAGTCACTAGTGGCCTCGTACACTCGGACCTCATATGTCATGGATCACCACAGTTAAAACACTGACGTCCCTTATTTGCAACCGGGGCAGATGAGGGGTGACTCTGGCGTCTCTGACCTCGCCAAACACTAACAGCGCCACCAGTACCACTGGTCTGCCCAGTACGCTGTCACTTATCAGACCCTCCGGTCTGAGAAGCTCTCCTCTGTCCAGCTCGCTCCCTCTCATAGTCGGAAGCTCTGTCCTGATAATCCATCAGAGACTCATAGTGGAAACCCGTCGGGAAAAGAGATAAACATGCTAATTTGTAGAAGGTGCAGCTGGTCCCAATAATGCCAGCTCCTCCTGAAACCTCCTAATAGCCTCGGAGACTAGTACATCCTCAAACCCAACCTCCACAAAATCCCGCAGTTTCTCCCTCCTCAGTGAGGCAGGGCAGAAACGCTCTCTGATCATAGTCCTCATATGCTCATAACTGGTAACCTGACCCCGTAATGATCTCCACCAGTGTTGTTCCAAGTCCCGGAATAAAGTTTGCACCAAGTCGATCTGTCTTTCCACTGGACATCTAATGGACTCCAGAGCTGAGTCCACATGTCTAATCCAGAGCTCAACCTCTAACCCCACCTTCCCGGTGAAATGGGGTACACCCATCTGGTGAACTGCCTTCAACCAGGTATTTGGTCGAGGACCTCGATGCTTCTCTCGAACCTGAGGAATCTCAGCAGCATGTGCCTGCACAGCTGGCACCTGAGTCACTCCGTGGGATCTCTCAGATGGTCCCTCAAGTGCCTGTAAATCTGGGGCACGTCTATTGGCTCTAGCAGCCTCCTGTACTCGTCTAACATAAGCACAGAACTCTGATCCCCCCATGGAGACACGATCAGAATCACCAGACTGGGCTCTTTGTGACCCCTGTCTCTCAGCTGCACCGTTCCTAGTCTCAGGAACGACACTCTCAGCAACCTCCTCGTGAATCTCTTCCGCTGCCTGTGAACCACCAACAGTAGTCCTACCCCGTCCTCTACCTAGAGGGGGTCTACCTCTACCTCGTCTAGCTGCAGGTAAGGCTCTAGTCTGAACCATCTGTAGAAGACGTAAGCCTAACTTAGAAGGCTATATATATGCCAAATGTATAGATATATATCAAATCAATCACAACAGAATATCTATATATATCTATACTGTCGAGATCTTCAAAGGGGAGATGGCTCACGTACACAGTATCCCAAAACATTTGTACTCATTTGAAAACCAAAACCTTTTGAAAAGTCAAACCCCTTTCGGGTTCTATTTATTTATCTATTCGACCTTTATCGCAGATTGCAAGTGCCATTGTTGTCAACCTGGGCTCTCATACCAACTTTGTAACACCCCAAATCCGTAGGACTCAAGGTGCTACTGGGCTAGGATCTCACAATGGATCCTGACCCCAGCTTGACAACAAGTTCACTGAATCTTACAACAAGGCACAAAAGATTAAAACAAAACATAAAACTGATATATATATGTATCAAAAGGTAATACAAAGTAACCGCTGAGTACAACATAAACATGTATCTATACATACAAAAACCCCATAACCCACGATATCGCCCCAGTGTACGGAGCCCTCAGCGGATCACCCCTCTGGATCACTCTGCAGTTCTCTTAACCTGCAAAGGATCTACAACACGGTATAAAACCGTTAGCTAACCATACACATATATAAGAAGATGCTAGAGCACAAACACAAATCAGGAATCATAACACATCATCATGCTTTCACACATTTACCCGGTTTATTATCTTTATAACGTCAATCACTCAAATAGTATATAGATCTGCATATGAAAATATGTGACACGAGGAATGGATATAATCCTCGCCTCTGCGTGCAATAGCTAGTTGGAGTGGTGTCAGCGCGCCTTCCCGTATACCATAAGGAGTGGTCAGTGCCCTTCCCGTATACCAGATCTAACTAGCTTATAGAGAACTTCCCAGACTCCACTACGGGATGAAAGGTAAGTTGTCATAGCCACTACAATTGGCGGTCAATATAACATAGGTCGGTAATTAACCATATCGCATGCTATAAAAAGCATATAACAAACACCACTCATGCATACATCCAATATAAGGATGGTAGCTAAGTAAGTCCTATGGACTTACCTCAACTCAGTATTAGTCTCAACCACGATCTCTCACACGGTCCACTCCAATCTGGAGGACAACACTGCCTAATAACAAGGCATAACAATATATCAACTCAAATCCATCAAAGGGTCACACCTAGACCCAAGGGATCCATAAGGATCGTATCTAACTCATAAACCTCCAAGCCATAACCGGCATAAACGATAACATATTCATCATCATTCTAACCTCATACACGTACCTAGCATGCTACTTACCCGCTCATACTAGGAAAGGAAAGGATCTACCCAACTCTAGGTAGACCCGGGACAAGACGCACCTGCGTGACAAGAGAGACGCAGGGGCGGAGCAAGGTAACCCGTAGGCGCGGCAAGGTTTAGCCGCAGGCGCGGTGACAATGGCCGCAGGCAACGCAGGCACGGCGCAGACGTTGTGGCACGGATTCCGCAGGGGCGGCGGCTTCCAGGCGCGGGGGCGGCGACAATGCAGAATGTGATCCCGCGATTCCTCTTCGGTTCTTCACGTGATCAAATCACGTCTTCTCTCATCCAAAACCAAGTACATACATATACATACACATACCAACATCTATCTATGATCAATTCATCTAATCCTAAGCTAAGGGAGATGGAATCAAAGAAGAAGAGAAGGAGGAGAAGAAGAAGACTTACCCCAATTGTGGTCCTAGGCTGCAAAGAAGATCAACTACCAACCTCACTGGCTTCCAGGCTCAGCAACACGTCACACAACCTCCATCCACAACAAGGCCACACCAAACTCTTCCAAACTCAAGGAAACTAAGAACAAGATCAAGGAGCAAGAAGGACGTAAGGAAGCTAGGAATGGAGTGAAGTAGAAACCCTTTCTCAACAAGGAAAGAAAGAAGTAAGGAAGAGAGGGTAAAGCACGGTCAACCATCACCACTCCAGCTGGCACCATTCTCGAGAGGCAAGGGTTATATTCCTCGTGTCACATATGTTCATATACATTTATATATACGATTTAAGTGTTGGACTTTATAAAGATAATTAACCGGGTAAATGTATGACAACATGTTTATATGTTATGATTCCTGAAGTGTGTTTGTGCTTATGTATTATCTATATATATATATATATATATATATATATATATATATATATATATATATATATATATATGTGTGTGTGTGTGTGTGTATGGTTAGCTAACGGTTTTATACCGTGTTGTAGATCCTTTGCAGGTTAGGAGAGCTGCAGAGTGATCCAGAGTGGGTGATCCGTTGAGGGCTCCGTACACTAGGTCGTTATCGTGGGATATGGGGTCTTTTTACGTGTACCTTGTATAAACCAAAAGGTTTATACAAGGTACCGTTGAGTACAATCAAAACATATATATATATAGATAAATTATCCAGAAGTGGTTAACTCTCTGCTTGATAACTGGGAAAGGGGTGAAGAGTGATATCTAACTTTTTCCTCTAACTTATGTGCTTATGTGAATTATGAGTCTGTTGTGCATTGATTTGTGTTTGCTAACTTAGGAAGGGATATACTTCCCTAGTATGACCACGACGACCCCGCTAATGTGGTAAAATCGTATGTTTGCAAGAGATCCAGAAATAGGTTATTTGGGTAATTGATAGATTCAGTCTTGCGATGAGCCGCGTACTAAAGTTTCGGGACGAAAATTTTCTTAAGGGGAATGAGATGTAAAAGCTAGGATTTCTTAATCCTTATTAATGATGATTACCTTAATCATCACTAGTAATTGGCTCATAACTTGTGAACAATGCGTAAATGACGAGTATGAATTCCATAGCTATGTTAGTGGCATAACTTTGGACTTATGAGGAAATTTTCACTTTTTCCTCCGAGGAATAAATTTTACCCTCCGGTGTTATTTGGAGTATTTGGGAAATAAAATTTCAATTGAGAGAAATGATCAGGACATCGGATATGTCCTAGACATGAAATAACATGAAATGGCAAAACGGCGAAAAGAGTCGTTATTTTGTTTCTTAGCGACTGAGAAAGACGGCTTAGGAATACGGTTTTCCGAGAAAGTTGGGGAATAATTATCCAAACAATATTCCGGATTTATTACTCCAATTTCGAGAAGTTTGGAGAATGGGCTCAAACCGCTTTCAGAACGGTAAAAGAATAATTATCGACTTCGCTAAAGAATATTTATCGTCTTCGCTATAAATAGCGGAAATTCATTTATTAATTCATTTCATTACACATTTCTTCGTAAAAACTCTGATTTCTCTCAACCTTCAAACTCAGATATATACTCTTCGTTGTAATCCGATTTCAATTCCGTTTGAGGTTTCGGATTCCTCTCTTCATTCTCTTCATTTCGGTACCAACGTTTCGCGTTTCTGTCAAAGTTAAGGCCAGGTCGTGCATATCCCTTACCTGGCTGGTTCCGTCGCTCAGTTTCCGGTGAAATTGGTGGTGTCCGAGCGTATCCTTCATCCCTGTGATTCCGAATCTTCTTTCGGTTCGTCAATCGGCTTAGTAACGAATAAGTTATGAATTTATTCGTTTACTGTATTAAGGGTTACTCTAATATGACCTTAGGCTTGTCAAAATGGATAAAAGAAAATTCCATTATGCTCGTTATATTATTCTGGTAAACTTTGTCTATTTATTGCTGAGATCTGATGACATATTGGTTCGGAAATTGCCTTCGGGCATAATGTTATGCTGTCGAATATCTAATTAATTAATTAAAGGATTAATTAATTAAGTTTAGATTCAAGAAATGCCGTAAAGCTAATTAAATTCAAAGGAATGAATTTAATTGATGTTTGAAGCGAGAAGTTTAATACGAGGAATCTTATATTCATGACAGGTGTTTTGGAAGACTTTGATCTAACAGTAGTTTAGTTGCGTGTGTATCCAAGCAAGTCTTCGGACTTACTTAGCTTCGATCTGCAGAAACTCTTGCCTGAGAGATTCATATCTTGTGTTAAAATATTTTGTAGTGTTGAATTGTGAATGATGTTATGCATTGTGATGTGTTATGTTTGAAGCATGCTTGATGTGTTTTATGACAAAATGATGATATGATGTGTAAAGCATGCTTAATGTTATTGTGAATATATCATGTCATGGTTATGAGAAATGGTTAAATTGATATGTGTTAGCTTGTTGAGGCGTGGTAAATGCATGACATGATAAGCCTATTGAGGCGTGTGATATGATGATGACCTGTGAAGGTCAAGAGCATGTATAATGGGTAATTGACGCTGAGCTTAACCATTAGTCAGGTCACTAGCAACAGTAGTGATGATGGGCCGGTACGTCGCCCAGGTCGCTAGCGTAAGTCAAGGCGCTAAGCTTAACCATTAGTCAGGTCGCTAGCAATTGCGGTGATGCTGGAGCTTGGCCAAGCCCGGATCATTTGCGCTTGTATAAGAATGACACCGAGTCTAATGGTTTTCCAGGCTTGGGTCGCACACGTAATTAAAGTGGTAAATTTTTGAACCGTATGAGCACGGTATATGGTATTTGAATACATGTGTTGTGTTGTGATGTGTTGATATGATCTCTAGTGAATAGATTCGGTGGCTAACGGTTTTAAACCGATTCTTTTTAGGTAATGCCGATCATAGGAATGCTGCAAGGACGTCAGTTGTAGGAAGTGGACAACCGGGGCAGTGTTAACCCAAGGGTTGGTTGAATTTCTTTTGAAACTAATCTCTTGCAAGCGAGTCTTTTGTTGCTTGTGTGCAACTGTGTAAATGCGTGGTTTACAGGCTCATGTTTTAAGACAACTGTTCAATTGTTATGTTTTGAAGTGTCGTTTTGGGATAATACTAACTACATGCATGGTAGTTTTATGATAATGTTTTCTATATGACTGGTTGGATGTTTTCTTTATTTTATCGTTCTTCTAGTTGCAAGGTCCTGTTTGTGAAGTTGTTGTCAGGCTAACTGATGGGACCCATTGTGTGGTCCCTAGCCTAGTGACGTCTTGAGTTATTAAAAACTCGGGTCGTTACAATGTCGAACCCTAACCCCAACACGTGCTTATATATGGGAGATAAGGCATCTGGGCTTTACAAAGATTTACACAAACATCCTAATTTACAACTTGGGATATTGAACTTCCGCCGCTGCGAGAGGATAAGGTGTTACACTTAGCGTTACACTCCCTTATGCTCTCTTACGGGCGTAACCCAACGTAACAGGGCGTCACATTGAGCTTAAACTCCATAGTCAAGCTGGGTTGGCGTTTTTGGACTTCTGGTTGAATACCCCGATCGTTACAGTCTCTTACAAGTGTAGAATGGGCGTAATGTTCCATTTCTTCGTTGTTCTTGAATCTCTTTGTGTAGGATATTGTGTGAATGGATTTTATGTTCCAACTCATCAGCCATTTTGATGATCTTTATGCTCTGACTTTAGAAAGAATATAATTTTGATATGTATAGCACCTAAAAGTCTTGAAACATAGAAAAATGAGGTAGATACCGAAATATAGAAGGTGGGCATTTTCCATATAAAAAGTTATTTGTGAGATGTAAATGAGGATGTGAAATGCCTGAAAATATAAGGGAAATAATGGTACTTTAGACACTCATCAAATTACTCCATACTTAAACCTTGCTTGTCCTCGATTGAGATCATGTAGTATGTATGGTGTGTGTAAAATCTAATGAGTGTCTCAGCTAGGAGGAAAAACAAACAACTCAAACCATGTCATCATAGCATCAATCATATTTTAAGGAAAGAGTAAAGAATCATAGCCTTTCAAACCGCTCAAGGGATAATGTGTATGGTACGCAGTCCAGGTATATTGTTTCGATTGCTTTCAATTAATTACACCGCCTTTCTTCTTGATTCAATTACTTGAAAAAAATCTTCTTCTCTCCTTATTTTTTTAAATGTTTGCAACTAATTGGATTTGTAATCACTACTATTGGATTTTTTTTTTCTTTTTTTTCATAAAATTGGATATTTCTTCCTTTGATTTCCTCTATAATTATTGTTGTTTTGCCTCGATTCTTAGTTTCTCTATGCTTGTAGCTAAATTTTAGTTTCTCTACTATTTTGTTCATCGACTGCAACAACTAAAAATAGGATTTTCTTCTTCCATGGCTTCGGACGAAGGAATTCAAATTTCGATCGATTGGATTTGATGACACTGCTATATACTCGTTTTTTTTTCATGACAACAAACGAAGGCTGCTATTCACTCGTTTTTCTTCCATGGAAGCAGATGTAGAGATTCTGATTATTAATTGAATTTGACGGCACATATCCAATTTATCTTCCATGCCAGCAAATGAAGGTTTTCTACTATGGCAACAGACCCATTAATTCTTCCATGACAAGATACCTTATAATTCTTCTATACAAAAATTGAGAAGGTGACCATGGTTCTTTTTACATTTAAATCAAATCCGGTGATTTCAATCGATTGAATTTGTAGTAGACAGGTCTGCTTATATGATTCAAATTAGAATAAAGAACAACCCAAATTTATGTTGCTGGTGTATTTAAAACTTGAATGGGATAAAGAAAAAAAAACTTAAAGAATAATGAGTTGATAAAGCCTTTATTGTATTGTTGATATCAACTAGGTCCTTAGTAATTTCACCTTCTTTTTTTTAAAAAAAAACTAACGGTATAAAGGGAGTTTTAGAGAGAAGATAAAATAAAACCCTACAAATAGGATTTATCTACGTTCGGGTTCGGGTTCGGGTTCCGGTTCCGGTTCCGGTTTGGTTCAGGGCCGGCTCGGGTTCCGGTTCGGTTCAGGGTTTGGGTTTGGTTGGGTTTAGGGTTTCTTTTAGGTTGGGTCTACCTTGAAATTACCAATTTGCCCTTCTATTTTATCTTTATAAGTAAGTAAAAGGGGCCTAGTTTGTCCCTTAATAAGAGAACGAGCCCTCTTAGTACTATTCTTTACAAAAAAGGCCCACTCTCCCATTTATCCCAAAAAACTTTATCAAGCTAACGGGAAGTGAAACCATGGTTAATTTATTTACTTTTCGTATTCATAAATATAAGGTTTAAAGTTTTCTTAATCTAAATCATTTTAATTAGGTACACATGGCATTATTTGATTGATGGTTCAATGTTTGTTACAGTAAACAAATTCAAGAGGCTCTGAATTTAATTGAGTACAAATAGAAAAAGTAGGGTTTTACCTTGCGGATCAGCTATTACAAATTTACAAAACTCTTGATCTTCATCATATGGCATACGAGAGATGTAGGATGCATGGAGAAGACAAAGTAAAAGTGGATATGCCGGTGAAAAGGAAGGCTAACATAAAATGATTGTGGTTTTTCATAAATCTTTCCTTTTCAAAATACTGAAAAAATCATTGAAGAGGTGTCCCCGGCAACAGCGCCAAAAACTTTGTTCGCTATTTTCACGCCCCTGTAAACTTTTATCAAGAATGATAAAAGCTCACACGTTAGTAAAAACACGGTATGTTTTAAATTTATAAACAAGAAATAAACACCGAATCTGTAGCGAACCCACAGTGTATGGGTCAATTAAAGTTAGGGTAAGTATTCCATGGTCGAACTCAGGGACTAAATGTTTGGAATGCAGATGTGATCACATATAGCGTAAATCAAAATAAAAGAACGAGGTTGGAAAAGAAGGGAAGAAAGATCAAATGAGGTTTGGAGGGTTTCTGTAAAGTTCGCAATCAAATAACAAATTTGATCGAAAACAAAGTAAAACAGATAAACGAAAGTATATCAATAAAGAAAATGCGGATTCCAAGGATTCAAGGTCATCGTTATTACGCACGGACTCAAGAAATATCTCTAAAGATCTATGGTTACAAACTTCAGGGCAGAACGTTTCTAAACTGATAGTCTATTACCGGGTAAGTCTCAAGACTATCTAGTTCCAGACCAACTACCTATTACCGGGTAAGTCTCAAGGTAGAGAGGTAGGAAATTCTAAACAAACCAAATTCCGAACTAAGGGAAAGGTAAATCATTACCGGGTAAGTCTCAGGTATTACCCTACTTAGGACAGAATCTAGGCACACTCAACCCAATAGAGGTTTCCACCTCTATTACCTATGATCGAACACTCAAGTATCCAAACGGAACATTACCGGGTAGGTCTCAATTCCGGTTTAGGTTACTAGCTAGAGAATTCTAACTAGGTTTAAGAACAAGCCAACCAAAGGATTTCAAAGCTACTAAAACCAAGCAATAAGCACAATTCCATCATAGTCCGAGTAATAACGAATCCCAATTCACCTCGGATCCACACGAGTTTAGCCAACAAGTGACATTTCAAACGCAATCATCAATCCACTCAATTCAATGGAAGAATCAATCATCAATCCAAGCAATTCAATGGAATAAGCAATTATCAATCCAATCAAGTCAATCAATTCAAAAGATTCAAGTGATTCAAGAGATTATGCATAAACAAGAACTAAAATAGAGATTAAAGAAGAAACTCAGCTTTATTGATAGAGGATTAACAAAACGTCAAATTTCCCAATATTCGCGAAGTTTCTCCAAGCTTCAACAAGTTCAACAATGGCCAACAATGGCCTAGGGCAAAGGGAGAAGAAAGGGGAAGAGGCTCTCTCCAAAGGAGCTCGAAATTTGAAATGAAACGGGAACCCCCGGAAATCATTTAGGGCTTTCCTTTTATATCCCGCAACGGGTTACCCTAAAACGAATCTGAAAATTAACGAAATAAAACGGCGAACAGGAATCTCGGTCGGAAATCTCAGTCGGTGACTGAGATTTTTGAAAGTCGGGGCCGAGATTTGCTTCGTGATCCAGCTTTGACGAAATCTCGGTCAAAAATCTCGGTCAAATGTGAAAAATCTAGGCCGAGATGGAACAAATCTCGGCCGAGATCGGGATAGTCGGGACCGAGATTTGGCAACAGAACCTTTAGCGTGTCAGGACTTCGGGAATCTCGGCCGAGATTTCTCGATCTCGGCCGAGCCAGGATGAATCTCGGCCGAGCCAAGATGAATCTCGGCCAAGCCATGTGAAATCTCGGCCGAGATTTTGACCATCTCGGTCTGGTCTGACCGAGATCGGTCTGGTCTGACCGAGATCGGTCCATCTTGGTCCAAGACGCAGTCTTCTTCGTTCCTTCGCGCCTTTAGCTCGATTCCTCGCATCTTTAGCTCGATTCCTCGCCTTTCCCGTGCACGTAGCTCGCTCCAATGTGTCCACTCCGAGGCTTGATCCTCAAATACATCGTTTTAGCTCCGAAACACGCCAAAATACCTACAAAGGCACCAAAAGTGTGTGTAGACATCTATACTCGCAAAGTTGCATTAAACAAGTATAAAGAACACAACTTAAGGCTAAAACATGCATGCGGGAAAGGAAAAACTAATTATATGCTCTACTAAACTAGGTCGATAAATCATGTTATCAAGGTGTCTCTAGAAAACGAAGATGAATATTATACCATGGAAGTTGAGAGGTTAAATTGCAATTCAGCAATGAATTACAAGGGGAGATGAGTAGTTGGATGTATTACTTTGGCATAATCAAGAAAGAGGCTAAGGAAAGTCTAGACTAAGAATGGAAGAATAAGAACTGAAACTCCATATTAAACCAAATGAAGAACATGAATTGAATCTTCCGAAGACCTAATTGCTCGATCGCTCGCCACCACTCGATTCCCCGCCGATGTACGCCACTGAAGACCTAACCTCATTCCTTGTCTTCTATGTCGGGAGGGCTACCACCACAACTATGGCTTTTTCCGGTAGCTTGACAGATCTTTGTACACTGATACTTAGCATTTTCTTCTCCGGCATCTCTAGAATCGACAAGGGCTGATCCTTTAGTGATGGGAAAACTAGGCAATTTGGTGGTTGATTTGCTTCCCGGACTAATACTTAGGTTTAGTATTAGGAATGCCAATTGGTCGGGTGATGGGTGGATGTACTACTTCCGTCACCCGATCAGTTACCTAAAATATTCTCCCGATCTATCATCCGACTCGTAGCTTTTGTCACCCTACCAGTACCCTCCGGGTGAACGGATGGATCGGGTTTTTTACGGGTGAAATTTAACCCACTTTTTAAGTTAGTTTTCAACCAAAATTTTAAACAAAGTGAAAATGTGCAATCTAAAACTAAATATACGATTTAATTAGGTTTAAGCATTAACAACTAACATGATTGAAACAAAAACATAAATCCGAAATATCTTATATACCTCAAAACATAGAATGAACCAAAATTGAAAATATCAAAATCGTTAAAACAAGTAGTTTTACACATAATTGTCTTCAACTCTCACCATAATCTCAAAGTTGACTCACTCAATTTGACTCGACTTCTTTAGAATTTATTTTTTTTTGTATACAAAAATAAATTTACCCTTAAAATTCAAGGGACATGGAAATTAGTAGTGCCGACAAGGTCACGAAGGCAAATAAAATAACAAAAGATTATGAACTATAGAGTTCGGGAAATTTTAATGTAAAAATATATTATTAGGTATTAAAATTATTTATGTTAAAAATATTTGGAAAAAATGGGTTGTTGGGCTAATTATGCAAACTTGTGTACCAATTAGGCTACTTATATAAACAATTGAGAAAGTAGGCTCCTAATTATGCAGAATAAAAAATAAAAGCGGGAAATAAAAAATATTGGGACCAAAATATCCTTCATCTATCCTAATTAAAATATATTAAAATTATCCCCATATAAAACGTTGAAACTGAATCCGTTAATTTAGGATAGAAGATCTGTGAAGAACATCTCTCTCCTTCTTCTCTGAAAATCATCGCCGATAGCGGAAAAACGTATATGTCAATTTGAAGAAAATCGGCCAGCGAATGGAGAAATTGAGCCATTAATTTTGACAGAAACAAAGACATAATCACATGCCTGCTTTACAATCGTCTTTAAGGTATTCAAATTTATACATACTCCGTCACCATCAATTTTATTAGATTCCATATCTGAAATGAACGATACTTGTTTACGTTTCCCCATACTTCGTCAATTTCATTCGTCGATATTGATTATGTGTAATTTCTGTGCATATATTGTTTAGTCTCTGTACATATATTGCTTCCATTGTTCTTCAATCGTGTGCTTGATAATAATAGATATATGAAAGGAGTCGGAATTCATCGTGCGTGAATATCGAAATGTTGTAGTTATGCAGATCCGAAAAGAACACTGTAAATTTGAACGATTCTCCGTAAACAATAACTGTTTTAGGTTTTTTTTAAAGAGATATACATGAACGTCAGTTGTGTGCTTAATGATGTGTAATTCTTGTATGAACCTGGTGTACGATATGTATGTATTAATAATTGTGTAATACATTATGTAATTGATTAGTAAAGTATGACGAAGTAGTTTGTGTAGGTAGTACATATTGTGTACGTAGTCTATATTGTGTACAACGTTATGTAATTGATGAGTAACATATGACTAGTTAGTTTGTGTACGTTGCAGATATTGTGTACAATTATTTGTGCTATCATATGAATTTGTTAGTTTATGTAAATAATCATTTCATACATTGTGTATTGTAGATCAATTATTGTAGTGTTGTTACTAATTATTTGTTAGTTTGTGTAAATCGTCATTTTTATATTACATATGTCAACAGGGATGAAAGCAGTGTACATAACAACTTATTTTGGTGGTATCTGGAATAATGAGGATGGTGAATGGAACTATCATGAAAACTTGACAAGTAAGCCTATAGTTGTAGACGTTAAATCCACATATGATGATCTGGTTAAATTGATTGCTTCGAGGTTTGATTCGTGTATAAAAGAGGTCGATGTAAAAATAGCGTACATAAATCCTTTCAACCCCGCTATAAGGCCATTTGATATTAATACCACGAATGATTTAGAAACGTTTGTTGAAATAAATGAGTTGGAACAATGCCATTGGAGTGTCCCTTTGTGCGTGAACACTATTCCAACATCAAATGATCAAACATTGGGTTTGATGGATCTACATAATAATGAGGATGGCTCGAGGAATGAAGTAAATACAGACGGGAGAGATACGATGATACATGTACAACACTGTGTCGGGCAGACATCTACAAATAATGTTGAATGTTGTACAAATATGTTGGACAATGAAGCGTTTTATGAGACGGGTGTAACAACCTGTCTATTGTACCTCATGAGAGCAATTGTGTACCGCTTACAACACAATTTGGCCTAATGATTGGGAAGACATATGGTAACAAAACTGATTTGAAAAATGCACTTTGTCTAAACGCCATATCAGATTGTTCACAATATAAGATTGTGAAGTCAAAGACGAGGGTTGTAACAGCGAAATGTATTGACAAAGATTGTAATTGGAGGGTTCATTTCTCTATGTTGGGTCAGTCAAATTATTTTACAATAACAAAGTATGTATCTTCCCACACATGTTCTTACCACATGAGGAGATCAATGAAAAGAGGAGCTTCGTACCAAGTAATTGCTGAAAAGATTAAATCAATGTAAGTGATACAAATACATTTTGTAATTTCTTTCTGTTTTGTATAGTATGTACAAAATAAAACTGAATCTCAGTAATTGTGTTACATAATGTAGGTATGGTAGTTCAAAGCAGTTATCGCCTGTCCACCAAATAATCACGATAATGAAAAGTTTACATCATATTGATGTTAGTTATTGGAAGTGCTGGACGACACAAGAAACCGTGAAAGACATGATTAGAGGGACACCGGAGGACAACTACTGTACAATACCTTCGTATATGTATATGTTACAGGTTGTCAACCCAGGTACAATTGTTGCTCTATCTTGAGTTAGACGAGAACAACCGTTTCAAATATGTAATTGTTGCATATGGACAATCCGTTAGAGGGTATCAGTCACTGAGAAGGGTGAGTACAAGAAATTCCTACATATTTGTTAATAAATCTTTGTGTATCAACATACATCTAACGTCATGTGTAACGTAGGTTGTCACAGTAGATGACACCCACTTGAAGGGGAAATATGGAGGAGTGTTACTCGTTGCAACTGCACAAGATGCTAACCAACAAATCTACCCATTGCATTTGCAATAGTTGATAGTGAAAATGATGCATCGTGGGATTTCTTCTTCAATAGCATAAAGAGTTTTGTTCAAGACAACAATGAATTGCTTTTTGTATCAGATAGACACAATTCCATCAAAAAGGGTGTATCCACAAATTATGAAGTTGCATCGCACATATATTGTAATTGTCATCTTAAATGCAATCTACATAAGAGAACGCGATCGAACAGAATCCTTGAAAAATTCATGGAAGGAGCCCGCAATTACAAGAGAAATGAATGCATGCAGATACTTGGACAAATTACAAGGGTACATATGCAGGAAGTTTGTGAAAATACAAATATAATCAAACATCTGTTGTTGTGTACTAATTCTACTTTGTTTAATGTATGTAGGAGAAGCCAAAGGTTGAAGAGTTACTCGCTGATATTGGAATTGCAACGTGGGAACGTTCTTTTTGTCCTGCCAAAAGGTACAACATCATGACTAGTAACAATGTTGAGTGTGTGAATGGATTTATGAAAGAAAGAAGAGAGTATCCAGTTATATCCTTACTTGATGAGATCAGACAACTTATGAATCGGTGGTTTGCTGAAAGACGGGCTCGAGCAAAAGCTTGTGTGGAATTTGGTCCTCCAAAGATCGAAGCAATCATCCAAAGAAGGTTTGAAGAAAGTGGGGTTTACTTTGTATACGTCCTAGATGCAGAAAGGTTGGAGTTTGAAGTTCAAAAAGATGATGATAAAGTGAATGTATGTTTGCTAATGAGAAGTTGTGCATGCAATAAGTTTGATATAGAAGAAATACCATGTACACACACCGTCGTAGCTGCCAAGCATGTGGGTATGAATTCTTCCTTTCTACTAAGTAGATATTATACTTGTGAATCTTGGAGACTTGGGTGCGCGGAAACAATATATCAAGTGCCGAACAGATCATAATGGAATATTCATTCAAATGTTGCAGCCATGACATGTGAGCCTCCAAAGAAGCGTAAAAGGACAGGAAGATTGCCTAAATGTAGGATTTGTTCGTCGTGGGAACCAAAAGTAAAGAAGAAATGTAGTTGTTGTGGCATATTTGGTCACAACAAGAAGACGTGTCTTAATCAACCAAAATAGAGGGCATACATATTGCCGGGATAGGTTGAAACATCTATTGTGTATTACACAACAAGATATGGTATGTGGTATTACAATTGTCATACACAAACTCTCGTGTTCTTTGTGTGGTAATACAAATTGAAAAGGATTTATTTTGAGTCACATATTGGAGCTTACATATGAAATTAAATACAAAATAAATACCATTTCATAAAAGTTTGTTTTGTGTATGTACATTTTGTAGATGTGTTGTAAGAGAAGAAAATGGTAAAGTCATAGTAGTTCTACATATTGTATACACAATTACGATACAGTAAATGTGGTATTTTTTTGTGTAGGTACAAATTTAATCTTAATGCATAAAAGACATACACAATATGTTAGTACACAAAGTACATACGTAAAAAAAAGTGAAGATTTGTTGTTATAAAAAACCAGTTATAAAACATGATCAGTTGATTAACAACAACAATCAAACGAGTTCACCATAGAGAATAGCACAAAACACATTTGTCCATCAGATTGCACTCAAAATACAACACCAACACAAACCAGCAGAAAATCATTCAATTGTGCATCATACATCATATTCAACCGATCTACCTATCCTGAAACCAAGTAGGCCAATCCCTACAATACACAGCATATGCCAATTGTTCTCTGTAAGACTGCAGCACATCGTCGGTAATCTCCAAGAAATCCTTAGATCGTGCAGAAGCCAGATACTGCACATACTTCACGGTATATATACCGCAGCTACCACTTCAAGATGAAATTATAAATATAACCAATACTGCGGCTGAGCGGGTTTGTAGAGCTGCCCCTGCGGCTGACCAAGGATCCGCCCCTACGGCCAAGAAACCCGCCCCTGCGGTTTCCTGCGGCTGCAGCCGGCTTTGTTGACTCTTTGACCGTGCTTTACCTTTCTTTTCATTCCTTCTTAAGTCTCTTCCCTTGGCTCGTGAGCAAGGGATTCCACTCCTTTTCCCAACCTTACGTCCTCCTTGCTTATCCCTTCTTGCTCCTTGATCTTCTTCTTGGTTTTCTTAGAGTTTGGAAGTGTTTTGGTGTAGCTTTGTGTATGGTTGATGATGATGATGATGGTAGAGGTTGTTGCTGAGCTTGAGAGTTAGCTGACGAGGTTGTTGATCCTCTTTGCAGCCTAGGACCACAAGTGTGGTAGGTATTCTTCTTCTTCTCTTCTTTCTTCCTTTGATTCCTCTTCCTAGCTTAGGATTAGATGTATGTTGATGTAGATTGATGTTGGTATGTGTATGTATATGGTTGTATGTGACTTTGGAATGAAGAAGACGTGAGTTGATCACATGAAGAACCGAAGAGGAACCGCGGGATCATCTTTCGCACTATCGCCGCCCCCGCGGTCCAGAGAAGCCGCCCCTGCGGGACCCTTGTCGCCGCACCCGCGCCTGGAAGCCGCCGCCCCTGCGGGAGCCGTGTCACAGCGCCTGCGTCCGTGTCTGCGCTTGCCTGCGGCCGCTGTCACCGCGCCTGCGTCCGTGCTTAGCCGCGCCTGCGGGTTGCCTGTTCCGCCCTGCGTCCGTGCTTGTCCCGGGTCTACCTAAAGTTGGGTAGATCCTTTCCTTTCCTAGTATGAGCGGTTTAGTGGCATGCTAGGTACGTATATGAGGATAGAATGAGGTTGATCATGTTATCGTTTATGCCGGTTATGGCTTTGAGGTTTATGAGTTAGGTTATGATCCTTATGGATCCCTTGGGTCTAGGTGTGACCCTTGTGATGGATATGAGTTTGATATATGTTATTATGCCTTGTTTAGGCAGTGTTGATCTCTAGAGTTGGATCCGATTGGGTTTGAGACTTCCGAGGTTGAGGTAAGTCCATAGGACTTACTTAGCTACCATCCATATATTGGATGTGTGCATGAGTGGTGTGTGTGTTATATGATTGATAGGATGAGTTGTGATGATTACCTACTTATGGTTTAGTGACTTCCCATTATAGGGCCGTGACAACTTGTCCTTTCATCCCGCTGGTAGTCTAGAGGTTCTCTACGGGCAGGCCAGTCTGGCTCAGTGGGCCGGCCACCTGCACCACTCCCATAGGGTACACGGGAGGTGGGACCGGATCACCACTCCAGCTGGCACCACTCTCGAGAGGCAAGGGATATATTCCTCGTGTCACATATACTCATATTGATAAATATATATATATATATATATATATATATATATATTTATACTCTTGATTGACTGGACGTTATTAAGATAATAAACCGGGTAAATGTGTGATAGCATGGTGATGTGTTTACTATTCATTGGTGTGTGATTGTGCCTATGCATCTTCTTATATATGCGTATAGTTAGCTAACGGTTTTATATTGTGTTGTAGATCCTTTGCAAGTTAGGAGAGCTGTAGAGTGATCCAGAGGGGTGATCTACTGAGGGCTCCGTATACTGGGTCGTCCTCGTGGGATGGGATCTTTTGAATATGTATATGGTTATGTTTTGTTTGTACTCAGCAGCACGTTGTATAAACCTTTTGATACTTTTATATCAGTTTGATGTTTTGTATTTAATCTATTGGTGTCTTGCTGTAAGATTCAATGAACTTGTTGTCAGGCTAGGATCAAGATCCATGGTGAGATCCTAGCCTAGTAGCACCTTGAGTCCTACGGATTCGGGGTGTTACAAAGTTGATATTAGAGCCCAGGTTGACAACAATGGCACTAGTAATCTGCGATACAAGTCGAATAGATAAATAAACAGAACCCGAAAGGGGTCTGACTTTTTAAAAGATTTTGGTTTTGAAATGAGTACAAATGTTTTGGGATATTGTGTACGTGAGTCATCGCCCCTGTGAAGATCTCGACAGTATAGATATATATAGATATTCTGTTATGATTGATTTGATATATATCTATACATACAGCATATATATAGCCTTTTGAGTTAGGATTGCGTCCTCTGTAGATGGTTCAGACTAGAGCCTTACCTGCAGTTTGACGGGGTAGGGGTAGACCAGGTAGAGGACGGGGTAGGATTCCTGCTGTTGATCTACGTGCAGCAGAGGAGGTTCATGTTGATGTTGCTGAGAGCGTCGTCCTTGAGACTGGGGACGGCATAGCTGGGAGACAAGGTCCACAGCGAGTCCAGTCAGATGACTCGGATTATGTCTCCATGAGAGGACCTGAGTTCCGCGAGTATATCCGGCGAGTGGAGGAGGCTGCTAGAGCGGGTACACCTATTCCAGATCTGCCAGCACATTAGGGATCATCTAAGAGATCCCACGGGGTTAATCAGGTTCCAGCTGCTCCGGCACCTGTTGCTGAGATTACTCGAGCTACAGAGGAGCATAGAGGGCCTAGACCAGACACTTGGTTGAAGGTATTTCACCAGATGGGTGTACCCCCTTTCTTTGGAAAGGTGGGGCTCAATGTGGAGCTTTGGATTGGACATGTGGACTCAGCTCTGGAGTCTATTAGGTGTCCTGCTGACAGACAGATCGAGTTGGTGCAGACTCTGTTCAGAGACTTAGCATAGAACTAGTGGAGGTCTGTACGAGTACAGGTTGACAGTTATGATCAGATGCGGACCATGATCAAAGAGCGTTTCTGCCCTGCCTCACTGAGGAGGGAGAAACTGCGAGACTTTGTAGAGGCTGGGTTCGAGGATGTACCAGTCTCAGAGGCTATTAGGAGGTTTCAGGAGGAGCTGACATTGCTGGGACTAGCTGCACCTTCTGCAGATCAACACGTATATCTGTTTTCCCGACGACTGAGGGATGCCACCCGGGCCTATATGGCAGGATGTCATTGGGAGTCCTTGATGGACTACCAGGATAGAGTCGCCGACTATGAGCGAGAGCGGGCTAGTCAGAGGAGAGCTTCTCAGACCGGAGGGTCTGAGAAGAGGCAGCGTACTGGGCAGACTAGTGGTACTGAAAGAGCTACTAGTTTAGGGCGAGGTCAGAGTCTCCATAGTCATCCCTCATCTACACCGGCTACAGATAGGGTACGACAGTGTTTCAAATGTGTTGAGTAAGGACATATCAGACCAGAGTGTACGAGACAAATAGTGACTTGCTTCACTTGTGGTGGACGAGGCCATAGAGCTGTCTTTTGTAGACAGGGTGGAGCGGCATCTTAGCAGGGTTCTTCTCCTGCCAGTGTAGTGAGAGGTGGACAGAGGCCACTTCAACATCAGTAGACACAGGGACAACAGAGAGTCCCAGATCGCCCTACGACTCAGGGATATGCTCTTGGGCCGAGTAGAGGCAGAGGTCGTGGTGGGAACACCACTGACACCCGAGGGCCACAGGGCCGATTTTTTGTGTTGAGGAGTGCAGAGGAGCAAACTGCACCGACTGCTACAGGTACCATTCTGATTCATGGTTTACCTGTTAGAGTCTTGTTTGATACGGGTGCTACGCACTCTTTTATATCTGATGCATGTGTAGAGCGTCTGGATTTAGATATGATTGAGGGGATACCCTTTAGTATAGGGTTACCCGATGGTAGTAGGGTCAGAGGTACCCATGAGATTCGTGACTGTCCCATTTCTGTAGGGACCCGTGTGTTACTAGTTGACTTCTTTGTCATGCCATTAGAGCACGAAGAAGTCATACTAGGTATGGATTGGATGGGTAGACATTCTGCAGTTTTAGATGTAGGTAGGAGGACTGTTACCCTCTCAACCGAGTTAGGACAAATAGAGGTTTTCCGAGGTTGGGACCTTGGAAAATCTGGCATGGTTATCAATGCGATACGAGCAGCTAGACTGATAGCATAGGGATGTGAGGCCTTCTCGTGTTATGCCATGAAGGAGGGGGAGAGTCCAGCATTAGAGGACATCCCAGCGGTATGTGAGTTTACTGATGTGTTTGCTGAGCTGTCCAGTTTGCCGCCTCAGAGGAGTGTGGACTTTGGCATTGAGTTAGAGCGTGGTACGAGACCGATCTCGAAGGCCCCGTACTGGATGGTACCTGTTGAGATGTTGGAGATGAAGAGGCAACTCGAGGAGTTGGCTGAGAAGGGCTTCATTCGCCCTAGCGTGTCCCCATGGGGAGCACCTGTCCTCTTCGTACGGAAGAAGGACGGATCGTTGAGATTGTGTATAGGTTACAGAGAGCTGAACAAGGTGACCATCAAGAACAAGTATCCATTGCCGTGCAATGATGATTTGTTAGATCAGCTTCAGGGAGCGACTGTGTTCTCCAGGATTGACCTGCGCTCAGGATATCACCAGCTGAGGGTGAGAGAGCAGGATGTGCACAGGACAACATTCCGGACCAGATATGACCACTACGAGTTTGTAGTGATGCCATTTGGGCTTACGAATGCCCCAACCGTCTTTATGGAGTTGATGAACAGCATCTTCATCGACTTTCTGGATCAGTTTGCGGTGGTATTCATAGATGATATTCTGGTGTACTCTCGTAGTAGAGAGGAGCATGCAGGACAGCTGAGGACTGTATTACAGGTTTTACGAGATAGAGAACTTTATCCTAAGTTCTCTAAGTGCGAGTTCTGGATGCCAGAGGTAGCATTCCTGGGTCATGTGGTTTCAGTTGAAGGGATCAAGGTGGATCCGGCCAAGATTGAAGCAGTAGCAGCTTGGACTATAGTGACGAATGTCAAGGAAATACATAGCTTCCTTGGCCTAGCCAGTTATTACAGACGCTTTGTTGAGGGATTTTCTGTTATTGCCCGTCCACTGACGAGTTTGCTGAGGAAGACTACCAGATTTGTTTGGTCTAATCAGTGTACGCAGAGTTTTGAGGAGCTGAAGAGACGTCTGACTTCTGCTCCTGTTTTGGCACAACCATAGGGTACGGATGATTTTGTGGTTTACAGTAATGCATACAAGCTAGGCTTGGGATGTGTGTTGATGCAGCGGGGTAGAGTTATTGCATATGCGTCTAGACAGCTGAAGACGTATGAGGAGAACTACCCGACTCATGATCTGGAGTTGGCAGCGGTAGTTCATGCACTAAAGATCTGGAGACATTACCTGTATGGTGCTACATGTCAGATCTTCACAGACCATCATAGTCTGAAGTACATTTTCACGCAGCAGGAATTGAATAACCGCCAGCGTAGGTGGCTCGAGCTGATCAAGGACTTTGATTTGGAGATTCTGTATCATCCGGGGAAGGCAAACGTTGTCGCCGACTCCCTGAGCAGGAAGACGCCTCGAGAGCAAGCGATTTTGAGGCTGACAGTTCAACAGCAGTTACAGAGAGATTTAATCTGGTTAGAGTTGGACATCCAGTTTCCTGATGAGGATGCCCGGTTGAGTACTTTAGATGTTCTACCTGATCTGTTGGGTGAGATCCAACAGAAGCAGGAGACATGCCCGACGCTGATTAGGATCAGAGAGGATGTCTCGGGATGAGGAACCACAGTTTCTTCTGGGAGCAGATGGAGTATTGAGACGCCGCGGTCGCGTCTGTGTACCCGTTGATGCGGAATTACGCCAGAGGATTTTACAGGAGGCTCATTGTACACCTTACTCTGTACATCCATGTACGAGTAAGATGTATTAGGATTTGAGACGTTCGTATTGGTGGGAGGGCTGAAGCCCGATGTGGCCAGATTTGTGGCACAGTGTGCGACCTGCCAGCAGGTCAAGATTGAGCATTGCAGACCTGGAGTCGAGCTCCATCCACTTCCTGTTCCGCAGAGGAAGTGGGAGGACGTCACCATGGACTTTGTGACTAGGCTGAAACCGAGCCGGAGTTTTTGATGCTATCTGGGTTTGTGGACAGATTGACGAAGACGGCACATTTCATTCCTATTCGGG